>VZTF01006546.1:82439-104711 GCA_013397755.1 Cnemophilus loriae | reverse complement strand
CCTGGAGGGGGCTCAGCACATTCCCAGTGCTCCAGGCCCTTCCCTCCATGGTTTTGTGGGATCAGTGATGCTGGTATTGCCTGGAGGGGGCTCAGCACATTCCCAGTGCTCCAGGCCCTTCCCTCCGTGGTTTTGTGGGATCAGAGATGCATTCCTGATGGATTCCCTGTTTTCCCACGGCTGCAGAGGCGCTTCCCTGACTTCTCCTACATCACCCAGAACGGGAGGCTGACTGATTTCCTGGACTGTGTCATCATCAGGTGAGGCACTTTCCTTGTCCCAGCTCTTTTCACGCTGCCCCTGACACCCCAAACACTTTCCAAGCCCATCCCTCCTATTTTAGCTGCTTTTTCCATGCCCTGCAGAGCTCGAGGAGATCTGGGAGCCACCCAAGCTGAATTCTGTGGTTTTTTGTTTTTTTTGTTTTCTTTTGCAGCCACTTCCACCTGGACCACTGCGGGGCTCTGCCCTATTTCAGTGAGATGGTTGGCTACGATGGCCCCATTTACATGACACACCCCACCAAGGCCATCTGCCCCATCCTGCTGGAGGACTACAGGAAAATCACCGTGGACAAGAAAGGGGAAACCAACTTCTTCACCTCGCAGATGATCAAAGACTGCATGAAGAAGGTGGTGGCTGTGCACCTCCACCAGACAGTGCAGGTGAAGGGGCTTTCCTGGTGTTGCAGGAGGCAAAAAAACCTCAATTTTAATTGAAAATATTGGCACTAATGAAATGCTTTGCTGTTGGGACAGGTGGATGAGGAGCTGGAGATCAAGGCCTACTATGCAGGCCACGTGCTGGGAGCTGCCATGTTCCAGATCAAGGTTGGCTGTGAGTCCGTGGTGTACACTGTGAGTATGCCCAGATTTAGATTTATTTCCCTCTTTTTATCTATAAATATTCCCAGATATTTATGGATCCCTCCACTGGCTCAAAAATACCGCTGGGTTTCTCTTCTCCCCTCAGGGTGATTATAACATGACACCAGACAGACACTTGGGGTGAGTAAAAAGCTGAATTTCTGTGAGTTTTGAGGATTTCTGGCTGGAAGATTTCAGTTCCTAGTAGGGGCTCATCAATTTTAATTCTTTGGAATATTTGATGATGTCTCTGCTGGAAACATTAATGCAGTTTTGAATTGTGAGAGTGAAGATATTTACATCAAACCTGCCAGATAAACCTTGATTTTATCTTCTGAATACTCACATTAATTATTTTTAGGGCTGTGTAATAATTGGACTTCAATGTCTGAAATGTTTTCTCATGGTTTTTTTACTTTCTAAGAGATTATTAAGCACAAACTTTAACCCTCAGTGTATTTTCACTGGCATATATGAGACCTTTATAACCCTGCTATTCAGATGAATATTTCAGTGCATTTAAAACTGGTCATAGTCTGGATAAATACTGATTTTCAAAGTCTGTAATCTCAATTTTGAGCTGGATTAATTGAAATGAAGCTGCCACAGAATTCTCAAGGCACACTTTTGTGTGGACACAGTGACATTCCCCAGCCAGCTCGGACACCTGCAGATCAAAAAAAAACGCCAGGAGCCGTTTCCTGATCTGATTTTTGGTTTAAATTCCCTCTGTTTCAGAGCTGCCTGGATCGATAAGTGCCGCCCTGACCTGCTGATCAGCGAGTCCACCTACGCCACCACCATCAGGGACTCCAAACGCTGCAGGGAGAGGGATTTCCTCAAGAAAGTCCACGAGACTGTGGAACGAGGAGGGAAGGTACAGTGGCCTCCCTCAGGGATTTGTTGCTCTCCACACCTTGGTTTCAAATCCTCCAGGAGAGCCCAGAAATCTCCCTCGGTGCAGGGAGAGCTGTGCCTTTCATTCCAAACTGAAGTGAAACATTCCTGGGAATTGAAAGAATGTCAGGGAGTGAGAGGGATTTGTTCAGGAATGATAAGCACAGTGCATTTTGTGCTGCTTGGCTTTCTCAATTTCTGAATTTCTCCAATTCAGACTCTGAATTCCACCTCCATTCCAGGTCCTTATCCCGGTTTTCGCCCTTGGACGTGCCCAGGAGCTTTGTATTTTATTGGAAACTTTCTGGTGAGTGCAGCCTGGCTGCGTCCCAGCTGCTTTTTGGGATCCTTTGTGTCTGGTGAATGTTGAAAAAGGCAGGAATTTTTCAATACTGAGAAGGAGAAGGGCATTAAAATCTACATGGGAGTGGAGCATTGTTCAAATATTGATTTATAACTCATGAAAATAGGGAAAAACACCCCAGAAAATCCTTGGGAGACTCCCCACTTCTGGAGTCCCAGCATGGATAACCAGGGTTTCCTTTGCCCCTCACTTCTTTTCCAGGGAAAGGATGAACCTGAAAGCTCCAATTTACTTTTCCACGGGCCTGACAGAGAAGGCCAATCATTATTACAAACTCTTCATCACCTGGACTAACCAGAAAATCCGGAAAACTTTTGTTCAGAGGAACATGTTCGAGTTCAAACACATCAAAGCCTTCGACAGAGCCTTTGCAGACAACCCAGGGCCCATGGTAGGTGGGTGTTGGTGAGGGACCAGAGCAGGGCTGGGGGCTCTTCTATTCCCAAATCCTGGGGGGAAAAGCACCCCGAGCATCCTCCACCCCATCAATCCCACCTAAAAACCTCCTGTGGCCAGGCCATCTCTGTAAATATTAAATTTCTGTCTGTCCTTATTTCATTAAAGGTAAAACCCCCAGAAAAAACTTAAATTTTACATATTTATATCATCTACACATCCTGATTCAAACCAGGATTTTCTTTCCTGCACAATTTTTTGTTGCTGCTTTCATCCTGGCTGCTTTTGGTACCATTAAATTGGTTTTTAATTCTGCTTTTGGTACCATTAAGAAACCACTCAGAATTTTCCATCACACACTGGGGATGCTCACAAATATTTCCTAAAACAGGGAACATTGTTTTTATTTCCTAAACCAGTGGCTCAGCTCCTGGGGAATTTCAGACAGGATGGGAAGAAAATCAAATAGCAAAAATCCCAATTTGTGCAGTGTTGGTGATGGGTATTGGTGGATGCTCTGCACAGATTTAGGATATTTATATAAATAATAGGAAAAATGGTTTTCTGTAGTGATTTATGGCACATCTTTGACTTGCAGGTGGTGTTTGCAACCCCTGGAATGCTCCATGCAGGACAATCCCTCCAAATCTTCAGGAAATGGGCAGGGAATGAGAAGAACATGGTAGGAAATTGGGTTTTTTTGGGTGATGTTTTATTGGTTTTTTGGGTGAGCCCTGAGGACTGAGGTTGTAGGAAAGCTTCTCCTGAGGAGCTGGAATTGAAGAACACAAATCCTCTTTGAATCAGGGCATCCAAGCTCTAAATTTGTGACTGTCTGGATGTTTACCAGCCCCCCCAATCCATGGAATTGTTGATTTTCCTGGTGGTTTTTCCCAGGTGATCATGCCTGGCTACTGCGTCCAGGGAACCGTGGGCCACAAGATCCTCAGCGGGCAGAGGAAGCTGGAGATGGAAGGAAGACAAATTGTAAGTTGGATTTTCAATTTGTCCTTGGAATAGGATGAATCCAGCACTAAAAACACCTCAAAATAATCTTTTCTTTGGAGTTGCACTTGGTTTTTTTCCCTTTTGCATTAGCAAAGCTGGACTTGGTTATTTTTTTCCCCTCCTTGCATCAATTTCTGCCAAAAAACTTGGAGGGGCCCTTTGCTTCTGCCATAAAACTTTTGGGGGCTCTTTATAATATTTAATAACGAGGCCTCATGAGGCAAAGAGATGAAATTGATATATTTTTAAGCAGATTTGGATAATAAAACACCAGCTGACCTTCGATATTTGCTTCGTTCGTGTGACAAATACTGAAATGGGGCAGTTTGAGCCTTTGAAGTTATGAAAGCTTTTTGTTAAGACAATTCAGGTTTTCTCCTTCCTCCTTTTAAGTAAATCCAGAGGGATTTGGGTGTTTGTGCGTGTGTCCCAAGGGAATTCCCAGTTCCCAACCCCTGTGCTCTGCTCCTCCCAGCTGGAAGTGAAGATGCAGGTGGAGTACATGTCCTTCAGCGCCCACGCCGATGCCAAGGGCATCATGCAGCTCATCCGCCAGGCCGAGCCCAGGAACGTGCTCCTGGTGCACGGCGAGGCCAAGAAAATGGAGTTCCTCAAGCAGAAAATCGAGCAGGAATTCCGTAGGTATCCACAGGAGAGCAGGGAAGGGCATCAGAGCTCTAAAATCCCATTTTTGATCCGCTGGCCCTCAGTAGAGTGAGTGAGGGCCGGTGGACCAAAATGGGATTTTAGAGCTTTAATGGGATTAAATGGGATTTTAGAGTGAGGTGGGGTGGAATTTACACCTCCCCTCAAAGAACTGAGGCCTGTAACACCTTCATCAGCATTAATTGAGCCCAGTTAATTGCAGTGACCCCCTTGGACATGAATTTCCAGCTGCCCAGAGAGGCTGACAGGGGCTGTTTCCATAGGTATCCACAGGAGAGGAGGGAAGGGCATCAGAGCTCTGAAATCCCATTTTTGATCCGCTGGCCCTCAGCACAGGTGGGGTGGCACTGACACCTCCCCTCAAGGAAGTAATGCCTGTAACACCTTAATTAGCACGAATTAAGCCCAGTTAATTGCAGTGACCCCCTTGGACATGAATTTCCAGCTGCCCAGAGAGGCTGACAGGGGCTGTTTCCATAGGTATCCACAGGAGAGGAGGGAAGGGCATCAGAGCTCTGAAATCCCATTTTTGATCCGCTGGCCCTCAGCACAGGTGGGGTGGCACTGACACCTCCCCTCAAGGAAGTAATGCCTGTAACACCTTAATTAGCACGAATTAAGCCCAGTTAATTGCAGTGACCCCCTCGGACATGAATTTCCAGCTGCCCCAGGAGCTGTTTCCGTAGCTGTCCATGGGAGAGGAGGGAAGGGCATCAGAGCTCTGAAATCCCATTTTTGATCCACTGGCCCTCAGCAGAGTTAGGTGGGGTGGCATTTACACCTCCTCTTAAAGAACTGATGCCTGTAACACCTTAATCAGCGTTAATTAAGCCCTGCTAATTGCAGTGACCCCCTTGGAGCTGATGTTTTGTTGCTGCTGCTCCCTCTGCAGATGTCAGCT
Organism: Cnemophilus loriae; assembly: GCA_013397755.1. NCBI lineage: Eukaryota > Metazoa > Chordata > Aves > Passeriformes > Corvidae > Cnemophilus > Cnemophilus loriae. The sequence goes on along the minus strand of VZTF01006546.1, from coordinate 99,613 downwards.
GCTACATGCCAGCCAACGGAGAGACCACCACCATCCTCACCAACCCCTGCATCCCTGTGGACATCTCCCTGGGCCTCCTCAAGAGGGAAACAGCCATAGGTGACACTTCCCACCCTCAATTTTCCTCCCTGCTGCTGTTTTTTAGAGTGTTGGTATCTGTAGAAAGCTGTAAATTTATATTTAATAACGTTTAAAATCAACGTGCACGCCCTGCCTGGTTTGCTACCCACGTGTGTGCTTGTAGCAGCTTGGGTTGGGGAAGCTGGAATGACTTTTATAAACTGAATTTTAGAAAAAGAATCTTAATTCTTGCATCAGGAAGTGCTCTGGGAAGTGAGGGAGTTGCTCTGTATTATTTTTTAGGTGTCAGTATTTCTGATCATGGTTAAGCACCGTTGATGCATTGAACAGAGAAGAGAAGAAAGGTGTAAAATTGGAATGTCTGGGACTCAGAGCCCCAACCTCAGACCCAGAGCAGCAGTTCTGGGTGAAAAACCAGCACCTCACGTTGTGTTTTCCTCCCCCTGGCCTTGCTTTAGGTCCTTTACCTGATGCCAAGAAGCCAAAGCTGATGCACGGCACGTTACTCATGAAGGACAACGTGAGTGGAAGAGTCCCTGTGCTTGTCTTCTGTCCTCTGAGGGGGTTTTGTGTCCTCTCAGGGTGCTTTTTTGTGTCTCAGAAGGTGTTTTGTGTCCTCTGAGGGTTTTTTTTTGTGCCCTCTGAGGGTGTTCTGTGTCCTGAGGGTGTTTTTTTGTTTCCTCTGAGGGCATTTTCTGTCCTCTGAGGGCATTTTTTTGTGCCCTCTGAGGGTTTTTTTTTGTGCCCTCTGAGGGTGTTTTGTGCCCTCTGAGGGTGTTTTTTGGTGTCTTCTGAGGGTGTTCTTTGATGTCCTCTGAGGGTGTTTTGTGCTCTCTGAGAGTGTTTTTTTGTGCCCTCTGAGGGTGTCCTGTGCCCTCTGAGGGTGTTTTACATCCTCTCAGGGTGTTTTTTTGTGTCTCAAAAGGTGTTTTGTGTCCTCCCAGGGTGTTTTTTTGTGTCCTCTCAGGGGGTTTTGTCCCCTCTGAGGGCATTTTCTTGTTCCCTCTGAGGGTGTTTTCTGAGTCCTCTGAGGGTGTTTTGTGCCCTCTGAGGGTGGTTTTTGCTCTCTGAAGATGTTTTGTGCTCTCTGAGGATGTTTTGTGCCGTCTGAGGGTGTTTTACATCCTCTCAGGGTGTTTCTTTTTTTCCTCTGAGGGCATTTTTTTGTGCCTTCTGAGAGTGTTTTTTGTGCCCTCTGAGGGTGTTTTGTGCTCTCTGAGGGTGTTTTTTTGTGCTCTCTGAGGCCATTTTCTTGTTCCCTCCGAGGGTGTTTATTGCTCTCTGAGGATGTTTTGTGCTCTCTGAGGGTGTTTTTTTGTGCCCTCTCAGGGTGTTTTTTGTGCCCTCTCAGGGTGTTTTTTGTGCCCTCTCAGGGTGTTTTTTTGTGCTCTCTCAGGGTGGTGTCACGTTCTGGGTGCACAAGGAACGCAAATCACGATGAGCGGTTCTGCTCCCTCACAAAGGAGACGCCTCATCTTCAACCTCATGTTTATTTTTAAACATCATCCCCCTTCCAGAAGACCAACTTTCTTTTGTTAAATATTTATCTGTTATTATTTCGGTGGATGTTTTGTCCCAGTCTCAGCTCTCCCTTTGCTACCCACCCTCAGCACACAGCGATGCTTCCCCTGCCCCCAGGGCAGCAACACAACTCCTCGAGGCTCAGAGGAGGACTTTTTCCATGGATTTATCAGTTTTTCCAACTTTCTTTTGTTAAATGCTTACTTATTATTATTTTTGTGGATGTTTTGTCTCTCCCTTTGCTGCCCACCCTCAGCACTGACAAACACAGAGATGTTTCACCACGGAAAGGGAACCTCCCTGCTTCCCCTGCCCCCAGGGCAGCAACACAACTCCTCGAGGCTCAGAGGAGGGTTTTTTCCATGGATTTATCCCTTTTCCCAACTTTATTTTGTTAAATATGTATTTGTTATTATTTAGGTGGATGTTTTGTCTCTCCCTTTGCTGCCCACCCTCAGCACTGACAAACACAGAGATGTTTCACCACGGAAAGGGAACCTCCCTGCTTCCCCTGCCCCCAGGGCAGCAACACAACTCCTCGAGGCTCAGAGGAGGGTTTTTTCCATGGATTTCTCCCTTTTTCCCCCAGAGTTTCCGGCTGGTTTCCCCCGAGCAGGCCCTGAAGGAGCTGGGGCTGGCGGAGCATCAGCTGCGCTTCACCTGCCGCGTGCACATCCAGGACCCGCGCAAGGAGCACGAGACCGTGCTCAGGGTCTACAACCACCTCAAGGGGTGAGCCCTGCTTCCCTGGGAAGGGTTTTAATCCCTCAGGGATGGAGTGGAGCTTATTCCCAATCCAGGCAGCTCAGCTGTAGCACAGGTGGCCCCCCCTCCTTTGAGCTGGCAACAGCAGAAACTTAAAAGTTGTTTTTCCCTACATGGAGCATCCTGAGAGTTCTTTCCTCAGGAGAACGGGGCTCAGACTGGAGCTGCAGAGCCTGGGATAAACTCTGCAGGAATAGTTTCTGTAGGAAATGCTCCGTGGTTAATGGAAACACCAGAATAAGCCGTGGATCAGCCCTGTTTTCCCTGCCTCGCCGGCTCAGACACAGCCAAGAGAGGACCAGGCTGAGGGTTTGGGATGAAGATCCAGGGGTGTCCCTGCATCCCCAATAAATCCCCTGTCCCCTCTGCGTGCAGGATCCTGAAGGATTACTCCGTGCAGCACCTCCCCGATGGCTCCATCACGGTGGAGTCCATCCTGATCCAGGCCACGGCGCACTCGGAGGATCAAGGCACCAAAGTCCTGCTCGTGTCCTGGACTTACCAGGTAGGAATTCCCGATTGCTGACCCGAATTCCTTCCATCCCAAACCATTCCTGCACTGGGGTGAGCCTTCCTCCCCTGGCTCTGAAGGGGTTGGGAAGATGAGGGGAGGCCCTGCTCTTTTCTGACCATTTGGGGTTGAGCAGAAATGGTTTTACAGGAGCTCTCTGGGCCCACTGAAGCAGAGAACTTCTGGGGTAATTACACTTAATTACAATTAATTCCGGTTAATTCTGTGTTTTGAGCTCTGCTGAGTATTTCACCTTGCATTTCTTACTTGGAAAATTTAAAGCAAGTGGAGAACTCTGTCTGATCTTAACATTATTTTATTTGATAATTATTCCATCATCTTCACTTTCTGTGGCTGGATTATGAAATCCTTTCTTGACAGCAAGGAAATGCCTTTGGAAGGCAGAGCAATAAAATCAGTTTATTCCTTCATTTCAAGCAAAAACGAGGCTTTTCCTCAAAGAAACCCCTCAGGTTCTTTGAGAAATGGGATTTTCACACCAATATTTTGTAAGAACACCCAGAAATGCATTTGTGGATGGTTTCAGTTTCTGAACACAGCTCACATTAAATCTTACAGGGCCCAGGAGTTCTCTCAGTCCATTTCTCGGTACCAAAATTGAATTTGCTGCCCCGAAAGGGACAGCCAAGAGGAAGATTTTGCTCTCATCCCCTTTCTCTTGATCTTTTTAGGATGAAGAGCTGGGCAGTTATCTCACATCCCTCCTGAAGAAAGGGCTGCCCCAGAGCACCCCCTGAGAGCAGAGCCAGCCCAGGGGTGGTCACAGAGTCAGATTTTATTTTGTTTACATCCTCAATGCTTTTTTCTGCTTGGTTTTAATAAATTCCAGTGTTTGTCCAATTCCTGCTGTGCCAGTCACCAGCGCTGGGATTTTCCCCCTTGGAAAAACCAATCCAGGGAGTCAAGAACCTGTCTTTAAACAGACCCGAGGAACAATTTTGGAGTTGTTTTACACATTAAAGTAAAAGTTCCTCATTGTTCTCCCCTCCCACAGCTCATTTCCCTTAAAATCCCTGCAGTGCTGACTGAAACAATTAAAATCCAAATTATAAAAGCATCACAGAGCCTGTGGAAAGTACAAAACCCTAAATGTGCTGATAACCAAGCAGCAAACCTTCTTTAATTCCCCATCCTTCCCTCAGGGCCAGCTGCAAGGAGCCTCCAATCCATTTTTTTACCTTTATCCATAAAGGTTGTGCTTGGTTGATAAAACCAGTCCCCCTCCAGTGCTGGGAGGATTTTCCACTGCCCATATATGGGATAAAAATAGCAATTTCTGCTAAAGGTGAAGGATTATGTGAGGCTAATGCCAGGATTTTCACCAAACCTTCCCAAGGCACACAGGGATCTTCATTTTCCAGAGTTTAGAAAAGTTGGAGCTGATTTTTTCACCAAGATTTAAAAAATATTGGCAAAATACAGGAAAGGGGAGGCCAGAGGCCAACCTGGTGTTTTAATAGTAATTAATGAGGGGTCTAATCAAGAACAAGCACCTGGGCACAGGGGTGAATTTCAGGCTGTGAATTTGGAAATTCAAATCCTGATTTTTGTTCATGTGCTGCTCCCAGCCCTTGACAAAGTTCTGGGGGGATGTTTGAAGGAGCAGAACTGAGCCCGTGCCTCTGTTACACCCAAACCCCCACATCCTCTGGAGTAAACTCGGTTCTAAGCAGGTTTTAAGCCAGGCCTGTGGTTTTCTGGTGCCTCACAAATCGCCCACAAATGAAAAAAATCCTCTCCAGAGCCTCACGTTTCACAGGGGATGGAAACTCACTTCTCAGAAGCCACGTGGGGTCTGTTAATACAAGAGGAGGGGTGAGGGAAGGTCAGAGAATTGTGTTTATTCACCAAATGGGACTGGAAAAAAGAACTTCTGACATTTCGAGACCACACAGCGCAGAGAGCTGAGTGTGTGGAGAGAGGAGCTTGTTTACCACTGCCTGCTAAATCCTGGGATTTATCAAATATCTGCTCCCTTCTAAACTTCCATTAATCAGTGTCCAGCTTGGATCCACAGGCACTCGAGGCTGGAAACCCTGGAATATTCCTGGGGAAGCCAAGGCAGGGTGAGCAGCCCCTATTTGGCTGTGGAATGTGGGCAGCAGCCTGGGAGGGAGCAGGAGCCCTCCAAACCAGGGAGAAGCCCAGCTGGGCTGCCTGGGTGCAGCAATTCCCTGGATTTCCTTCAAATCCCCCCTTCCTGGGATGTGCTGCTTCCCAGGAAACAGCCCCGGGTTCTATCAACCCCAAAATTAAACAGATTGAGCCCAAAACATCACTGAACACAAAACCAGCAGGGCTCTGGAGGCCTGGCCAGGGCTCCAGCTCCCCCAAGGATCCAGGAATTTCCTGGATTTCCTTCAAATCCCCCCTTTCTGGGATGTGCTGCTTCCCAGGAAACAGCCCCGGGTTCTATCAACCCCAAAATTAAACAGATTGAGCCCAAAACATCACTGAACACGAAACCAGGAGTGCTCTGGAGGCCTGTCCAAGGATCCAGCTCCCCCAAGGATTGTCCCAGTTTTCTGATCAAAATCTCCAGCTCCTTTAACAGCCACCACAAGAAAATAAAAATAGGTTTTCCAGGCTTGTTTTTAAGGAAATAATTGGGAAGATCAGCTCTATGTGTACCTGGAGTGGATCAGTTGATTCCATCCCCGTGGCTTTTCCTTCCGTGCCTCTGCCCGGGTTTGTAGTCCCAGGAAAGGTCCCCAAAATTCCGGTCACAGATGGTGAACACCCTCTTGGACCTGAGCCTGAGCCTGAGCCTGAAGGGGCAGTGCCAGAGCCTGCTGGAGGAGTGGAAGCGGTACAGGAGGGGGTTGAGGCAGCAGCTGCAGCTCGCCAGGGCCGAGGTCACCCTCTGGATGTCGGGGATCAGGCTGGGGAAGGGCTCCTCGTGGATCACCCCGCTCCCCAGCAGGAAGTGCAGCAGCTGGGCGAGGTGGTGGGGCAGGAAGCACAGGGCACAGATGCCCAGCACGATGGAGATGGTGCCCAGGGCCTTCCTCCTGGCAGCTCGGCGCCGGCTCCGCCAGATGCTCCTGGCCACCAGCGGGAAGCCGAGCAGGATGATGGAAAACGGGACGACGACCCCAAAAACGAAAGCCAGGATGGTGTGAGGGGCTGTGGGGTGAGCCCAGCTCCCAGGGAAGCTCCCAAAGCAGCTCCTCACCCCCTTGCTGTGCAGCACGAGTGGGACAGTGCCACCAAGGGCCACCACCCACAGGGCCGTGGCCACCAGCACGTAGTGGGTGGCCCGGAGCTGGATGGAGGTGAAGGGGTGCAGCACCGCCAGCCACAGATCGGCGCAGAGGCAGCTCAGAAAGGCGACGCTGAGGGAGATGTGGAGGCAGAACAGAGCCCCGCTGACCCTGCAGGCCGTGTCCCCAAAGGCCCAGGTGTCCCCGAGCAGGTGGGAATGGATTTGGAGAGGCAGCACACACAGGAACAGCGTGTCCAGCAGGGCCAGGTGCAGCAGGAGGATGTAGGAGTGGGACAGGGGCTTGGCTCTGCAGGACAGCAGGGACAGGGACAGGGCGTTCCCCGCCAGCCCCAGCACCAGGACAACGCTGTAGGTGGCAGCAAACAGGGAATGCTGCAAATCTGCTCCCGGAACACCTCCTGAGCTGGCATTTGTCCCGTCGGAAACTGGGAAATCTGTCCCACTGGAGACTCCCTCAGCCCAGGAAATCCCTGCCATGGGTCCTGCTGCAGAGCAGGAATTGTTCCCTTCACGTGGGGTGAAGTCTTAACCCATCCCTCACTCCTGGAGTTTTATTTTATCCCAAGTGGGAGCTGAAGTTTCACCCCACAGCGATGCTCAGCCTGCTCAGGTCTGTGGGTCAGAGCTTGGGGGGTTCTGATGGGAAGCACTTTTCCTAAAAAGGAAAAAATAAACCATTTAAAGCACAAACATTTGAGTTTTCACGGTGGACAGTCTTTAAAATCATCCCAAGGTGACAACGCTGCAGTAGCAGAGGAGCTGCTGGAAGGGGACGAGGGGAAATGTCCACATTGGGTGAATTTTCAGCACCCTAAACCTTCTCTGCAGGGAGAAACCACCACTACCTGCTCCAAAAGCAGCCTGAAGGACTGGGCTTTGTGTCTGAAACCGGGGAAGGAGGCACTGCACAAGCAGGACTCTCATCCAGGTCACTGCAGCAGCGAACTGCGCCCCAACAGTGCAGCTCCCATCAAAGAGAAAAGAAATGTGGGGAAATAAATCCAATTGTGGCACCTACGCAGAGCCCCTTGCAGGCAGTGAGGAATTAAAGTCACCTAAAATGTGCACAAAGTCTCCAAAGGGAGGCACTGACAGCACCAAGGCTGGCGGGTGCTTTCCAAAGGAAGCTCTCAATTCTCGCTTCCTCCCAAGGGTTGTTTATCTCGCCGAGTCAGAAGTGCCCCAGGTACATGAAATGTGAGAAAAGAGACAAAAACATGAGAAAAACATGAGAAAAGAACATGAGAAAGACAAAAAATGAGAAAAACATGAGAAGAGACAAAAAAACATGATAAAAACATAAGACAAAACATGATAAAAACATGAGAAAAGAGACAAAAAACATGAGGACAGGACATGAGAAAAGACAATGATAAAAACATGAGAAAAGAGACAAAAAACATGACAAAAGAAACAAAAAACATGAAAAAAACCATGAGAAAAGAGAAAAAAAAAGTGGTTTCATTTTAAGCCCCCCTGATCTCCTGTTTCTGGAGAGTAATTTCATTTACAAGCCTACAGAAAACATCGAAGTTCCCGCTGGATTTCAGTTCATTAAATTATTAATTTTTTCCATGCAAACCTGAGGTTGAGTCTCTGAACTTTGGTCAATTGTGGGAGGTTTTTTTCTGATTTTTTTTTCTGATTTCTGATCACTGTCAAGCAATCTCCCCATGGAGGAGGTGCCCAAATTGAATCAACTGAAAAGACCCAATAATGCCACAATATAAACAGGAAAAGAATGGAAAATCCCCCTGATAATGAGTATTAATGAAGGACAGAAATTTGGACTTGGAGTTGGTGCAGAAATTCTCTGCTGAGGGTACAAGGAGCATCTCCTTTCACTCAATGCTTTGAGATTATTTTTAACAGCTGCTCTGGGATGTAAAAACCAAAATAAAACCCCTCAATAGTTCATTTTGTACAGTTTCCAGGTAATTTACTCCTTACCTCCAGCCTGGGCAGCTGCCCCTGGGCTGCTCTGTCACTAAATTGGGGTTTTTATTGGGCCACAAGTTGAAAAATAAGAGCAGAAACCTGAATTGCAGCTTTTTCTGCACTGTGGCTGTTAAAAAGGGGAGCCACCTGAGCCTGCAGCTCGATGAAAACCCAAACGGGATTGAGATTCAGTATTTCTGTGCCCTGTGAAGACTAAAATAATAAATTTAAATAAAAACGGGACTTACCAGAGCTCAGATCTGGTGCCCAAGGGGACAGTGGCCTCTCCAAAGCCCCCCCAGAGCTGTGAGGTCCCTGCTCAGCTGCTCTGGGGAGTCTGTCACTGCTGCTCTGCTGAGAGAAACCACAGGAAGACACAAACCACCAAGAGCTGTGGCTGAGACGTCCCCCAGCAGCGGGGAGGGAGCCCCGGTGGGGCTTTGGTGCTCCCCAAAAATCCCCTGCACGAGGGAGGCACAAAAATCCCACCCAAAGCCAGCCCTGACCCCCTCGTGTCCCCCTGGAACCATCCCTGACCCCCTCCCAGCTGGGCCCGGAGCTGCAGTCCCACTCCCCTCAAAGGGAGGGCATGCTGCCATTCCATCCTTCAGGAAAACTTCTGTCTGAAAACACAAATTAACGTTTGGAACAGCTGGGAAAATTCCCTGTGCTGATCCAGCAAGGCTGGAGCAGGGAGCACAAACAGGCCCCAGCCAGCACCAAGGGACCAGAAACTCCTCCAAAGCTCTGCTGGGAATCATTCCCTGAGGGAATAAAGAGCTCCAGGAGGAGCCAGGAATCTCCTCTCCCCCTCCCTGTGCAGAGGAGCTGTGAGGCCAAGCTGGGGCGGAGCAGGGAAGGGAGGGAGCCCTCCTCAGGGCCGCGCCCTCCTCAGGGCCGCGCCCTCCTCAGGGCCGCGCCCTCCTCAGGGCCGCGCCCTCCTCAGGGCCGCGCCCTCCTCAGGGCCGCGCCCTCCTCAGGGCCGCGCCCTCCTCAGGGCCGCGCCCTCCTCAGGGCCGCGCCCTCCTCAGGGCCGCGCCCTCCTCAGGGCCGCGCCCTCCTCAGGGCCGCGCCCCCCGCGCCCCAAACCGGCCCCTGAGAGGGCTCGGGGGCGCCGCTGCCCCCCAGCGCCGGCGTTGGGCATTCCGGGGCCCTCCCGAGCTCTGGCCAGCGCTGTCGCTGCAGGATTTCCCCTCACGAAAAGGAGATTGTGCTGCAGGTCCCACACGCCCCAAACGCTCCCGCTGCAGGAGGGTTTGACTTCAGAAATCAACATTTTCATCTTTTCTGTATTCCTGCCATTCTTAAGGTCCTTTTCTAGCCAAAACACGCAGAGATTCTGGTGTCATTCCTGAGGGAAAACCCCACAAGTTGCCCAATGTTTCTTTTATTACCTAGGCAAGCAGGCAGAGCTGAGTGGTTCAAATAAAATAAAATAAAATAATAAAATAAAATAAAATAAAAATAAAATAAAATAAAATAAGAGCTCTCTGCTCCCTGCTGAAGCCCTGGGAGAGTGACAGCACCACGAAGAGCTGAGGGGTGAAGCAAAAGCTGCTGGGAGATGAGGAGAGGAAAAACCTGAGCACTCCCAAAAGCTGTTCCTGCAAATCCCTCACGGAACAAAAGCAGCTCGCAAAGGGCTGGGGAGGAGAGGAAATGCTGCATTTTCCCCTGTGCTCTCAGCCTGCCTTCCTCCCACACACCCCACAGCAGGAAAAAACACCCCAGAACATAAAGAACACCCAGCCCCGCTCCTTCCTCCCCCCGAGGCGGGCAGCAGAACCTCAGAGAGAGGCCAAAAGAAAGAGAGAGGCCAAAAGAAAGAGAGAGGCCAAAAGAAAGAGAGAGGCCAAAAGAAAGAGAGCAGCACAGAATCGTTCTTCCCTGTGCCCTGGCAGCCTCACAGGGCAGCGACAAAGGCCGGGCAGCTCCTGCAGCCGCAGTCAATGGTTTTTATTGAGGCCCGGCTGTGTCGCTTGGCCGAGCTCCACCCCACAGCCACAAGAGTCCTTTCAGCTCAGCCCACACAGCTCCTCTTCTGCTGGGGCACTCGGAGCGGCCACATCTGACACGGGAGAGGAAAAAGGAAACATTGATTTAGGGGAAGAGATGGCTCTGGAAGCACCTGAAAGCACTTGAGATCTGCTTCATTCCCCCCGGCTCCCTCCCCACGGCCGGGAGAGGGACAAAACCAGCAGCTGCCTCTGCAGGCCGGGCTCAGAGCTGAATCCCAGCTCCCTGCTCTGCTCTTTGTTCCTTCCCCTTTCCCTTCTGGCTCCCTCCATCCCACCTGGATGTGTGCTGAGCTTGGGGAGGGCCTGAGGGTGGTGAAAAGTGCTTTGTATCTGCATTTCCTGGGCTCTGGATGAACCACAGGCAGCTCAGTCCTTGCAGTTTGAACTCCTGCTGTCCCTGTCAGGGATGTCCAACTTCCATTTGCTGTTTCTGCAAATCTGGCCCACTTTTTTAGGCTAAAAAACTCAAAATAGTGGAACCATAGAAAGGTTTTGGTTGGGAGGGACCTTAAATCCAGACCCTGCCATGGGCAGGGACACTTCCACTATCCCAGGTTGCTCCAAGCCCTGTCCAACCTGGCCTTGGACACTTCCAGATCAGCTGCCGTTAAATGAAGAGAATTTTTACATTAATATAAACTAAAGGATGCTCTGCTCTGCCCTCCAGCCTCCACAATCCTCTCCTAAATTCCAAGGGAGAAGTGAGGCAACAGAACTGGAGCTGTGGATCCCCCAGGAGATTTGGGTTCTAGACACGGCCTGGGACAGGACAAGGATTTAAAGCATCATTCAAAATCACTGCCAACAGAAACTCCCTCTCATTAACCTGCAAGGAAGAGGGAAAAATTCCCTGTTTTTCCATATCTGCAAACACCTCTACAACCCCTCACATTCACTGGGATCTTTAGATGATTTTTAAGGTCCCCAGCAGCCCGAGGGTGTCGCTGCTCCCTTGGATCCCACAAAACCCCTTCACCCACCTGCCTGGCTGTACTCCACGGATTTCAGGAAGAGCCCCGAGGGTGGGGCCATGGCGTGAGGGGGGAAAGCCCGGGCGTCCTTCACCTCCAGCAGCTCCTGGATGTGGTGAGGGGCCAACTTCCCCTGGCCCACTGCAACCAGAGCCCCGACCATCCTCCGCACCTGGGGAAACCACAGGACACAGTTTGGGAGCTGCCCTCGGAATACCGAGGAGGAAATTCTGCTTTGAACCAGCCAAGAACGCCTTGAGCCTTGTTTTAGGTCTGCAGTGCCCCAGTCGCAGCCTGGACTCACCCAGCACAGTCTTGGCTGCTCCTGGTGTGCCTTGGGCATCAAACACCTCATCCAGGGAGAATTTTAAGCCCTTAGCCCCCCTCTCAGCAGCAACAGCCACCCCAAAATCTGCAAGAAAAGGTGGTTTTCCCCTTCCAGCAGGGATTGCAGGGACTGGGGTGACATTCTCAGCCCGCCTGCCACGTGCTGGGGCATTTTCAGTGACCAAAGCTGGTGGAAAGGGGAAATAAACAGCAAAATGACCCCATTTCATTTAATTATTCCCTCCCTGAAATGAAAGACATTTAAAAGGTCTGTAAATCATCTCCAGCTACACTGAACTGCCTTGGAGCAAGTTCTGACCTCACCTGTGGGAAGGAGCTGAGCTCAGGGTGGTTTTTGTTCCAGAAACAGCAGCACTGAGGCAGCTCCTGAGCTCCCCACAGGCTCCTCACTCCAGCAGTGCTGATTTCACCTGGGGACTGTGCAGGAGCTTGGCTCTGCTGGGTTTTTCTCTCAGAAAGGCAAAAAAAGAGGGGAAAAAAATCCCCCAAGGAGGGCAGCCCAGCAGCGACGTGGGATTTCACAGCTTCACACCCCTCCCTCGCTGTCCCAGCTTCCCCTCCCGCCCTCCCCACGCAGCAATCCCAGACCTGCTGGGTGGGCAGGGAGCTCACACTCAGTGCTCACCTCCTGCACAGACGCCTCGCACTCCTCAGCATCCTCCTGGCTAAAAAAATCCCTCCTGGCTAAAAAAAAATCCCTGCTGGATCCTCAGGAGCTGCTCCCTGAGGGCCACGACTTGGGGCTGCCAAAGCCACCTGCACCCCAAATGTGGTTCTTTGTCTCCAGTTCTCCATCCCCAATTCTCCACCCTCAGTTCTCCATCCTGAATTCTCTATCCCCAGTTCTCCATCCCCAATTTATTCCCAATTTTCCATCTCCAATTCTCCACCTCCAGTTCTCCCTCTCCAATTCTCCATCCCCAATTCATTCCCATTTTTCATTCCCAATTCTCCATCTCAAATTCTCCACCTCCAATTCTCCATCCCCAATTCTCCACCTCCAAATCTCCATCCCCAATTTATTTCCAATTTTCCATCTCCAATTCTCCACTCCCATTTCTCCATCCCCAATTCTCCATTTCGCATTCTCCACCCCCAATTCTCCATTTTCCATTCTTCATCCCCAATTCCCCATTTCCAACTCTCCCCCTCCAATTCTCCATCCCCAATTTTCCATCCCCAATTCTCCACCTCCAGTTCTCCATCTCCAATTCTCCATTCCCAACTCTCCATCCCCAATTTATTCCCAGTTTTCCATCTCCAATTCTCCACCCCCAGTTCTCCATCCCCAATTTATTCCCAGTTTTCCATCTCCAGTTCTCCACCCCCAATTCTCCATTTCCCATTCTCCATCCCCAATTCCCCCTTTCCAACTCTTCCCCCTCCAATTTTCCATCCTCAACTCTCCACCCCCAACTCTCCCTGTATGGTGGCCACATCCATCCAACATTTGGACTAAACAAACATTTGTTCCATTCATGACCTTTCCAAACTCTCCAAAATCCTCACTGCAGTGCTGGAATGAATCCCTGGGATGAATTTGTGACCCCTTAACATTTAAAAAAGAATAAACCCAGGCCCACTGAGCAACCTGGGCGTGTTTATCACTTAAAAAAGGCCCGACAATCCAAGGTGGTTTTATCCAGAGGGGAATTCTGGGATCCTGGAGTGCCCAGAGCAGCTCAAATCCTCCCCCTCTGTTATTTTATCCACCCTCACTAGAGGTCATTGCATGCCACGACTTCAGCTTTGATGCCTCCACACTGGGAATTAGGCAGGAAAAAGCAGATTCATGGCCCTCATCCCAAATATCCACGTGCTTGGTGCCTCCCCACTTCAACAGAAAATATCCACGTTCAGCTTTTGGGGTGGTTTCACCTTTTCCTCCAATAAAATCCCCCAGGCTGAGGTGAGATCAGGGGTTCAGGTGTGGGATTGGAGGGCAGGAGATGCTGAGGTTGAGGTGTCCAAACCCCATTCCTGCCCCACTGTCACCTGAGGTGAAGATCAGGAATTCCTGCTCCCTCTGCAGTGGCACTAATTAGAATTTCCCTTCTGATTTTTCCCTTTTTAAAGCTCTAAATGGTGAAAGCAATATTAAAATATCAAAAACTAGTATTATTAAGATCATCATTATTACTACTAACATTTAAAATACTAAAAGCAATATTTTCTTGTCACCGTGGCACCAAATCCCTGCCCATCGAGCCCTCCTCAGATTTGTTGCCCTTCCCTTGCTCTCCTGCCAGAGTTTCCAGAGCTTTGCTTGGCACCGGATGAAAAACCCCACAGATTTGGGTTGTCAAAACATCAAAACAGAATTAAAAAATAGCTGCTTGCTGTTCTTCCCACAAAACACCCCCTCTGCTCCAAAAAAATAAACCCACCCCTGCCTTTCCCTGCCTCCAAAGCCAGGAGAGCTGGGAATGATTCCTGAATTTGGGAAGAGCTGAGGGCACAGCAAACCTCCAGTAATAATTTCCAAGAATAACTGGAATAATTTCCAAGAGGATCCAGGGGAGTTTTGTGGCAGAGGGAGAATTCCTGCAGCTGGTGCAGCACAGCTGGATCAGCCCTTCCCAAAAAAAAAAAGCCAGGAAGTGAAATTCCAGGCAGCTTTTCCTGGGCTCAAATCCACCGAGCAGAGCAAGAACGCTCAAAAGAAATTTCACCGCTGCAGTTTTACCACTGCAAGGGACAGAGATTGTGGAAAACACAATTTTTCCATCCTCCCACACGATTTCGTGAGGGTTTTAGACACAAATTTAGGAGATTTTGGTTTTAAAGGATCAAATAAAGAGCCCAGATCCTCGTCCTGCTGATTCCAGGTCCCTGTGAGTGTCACACAGCTGGAACACTGATAAAATAATCAAAATTTAGAGTGGCAGCACCAACATTTGGGTCTTGCAGCAGCTCCAGGCAGTACCTGTCGGTAAAGGAAGGCTCTGCTCTTGAACTTCACCTCCCAGAACTCCAATCCCCTAAAAAAAAAGCCAAAAAAAAGCATTTAAATCAAATTTCAAGTGGTTCTTTTACCCACAAGCCACAGGTGAATGGGAGTAATTAACTTCCACTGGGGGTGGAGGGTTGGGGATGGGGAATTGGGGATGGAGAACTGGAAATGGAGAATTGGAAATGAATTGGGGATGGGGAACTGGGGATGGAGAATTGGGGGTGGAGAACTGGGGACAGGGAATTTGGGATGGAGAACTGGGGGTGGAAAGTCGGAGATGGAGAATTTGGGATGGAGCATTGGGGGTGGAGAATTGGGGATGAGGAGTTCCCATCACTTCCATCCAACCAAATGTCCCTCACACCAAGGCTGTGGCTCAACTCAGATCTGGTGCTTGGCTAAAAAGACATTTTTTTTCCTCAAAAGGGCCAAATTCCCCCTCTGTCCAAACTGCATCCACCTCCTTTATCCCACATTTTCCTGCCTCTTTTGCCTTAAAATCTATTAAGCTCCACAAGAAGGGTTAAAACTCTTGGGAAAAATATCCTGTAGGCTTTGGAAGAGAACAAAACCCTTTTTTTCAAGTGGGAAACTTCGTTTTTCCTGTCAATCTCAGGGATTTAAAAAATTCCAGCTGTGCTTTTTCCCAGCTGGCAGCAGAACCCGGCACCTTGCAGCCAAGAGAAGATGCCAGGTGACAGAGTGGGCACATCCTGAGCATTCCAAAGCGTTTTTGGGACACTCCGCTCCGCTTCCAGCGTTGCTCAGCAACTGGGAGCGATGGGAGGAATGGTTTTCGTGGTCAGACAAGTGGTCAATTCAGAAAGGAAGGGAAGAACTGGGAAGAAAAGCTGCTTTATGTGACACAAGAACTGTGGTTTATCCTTCTGTGATTCCTCCTCTGGGACAGAAAATAAACCTTCTTAGATTAGGCTAAAAAAAAAAAAAAAGTTAGAAATTCTATTTATGAGCTCTTTCCCCAACCCTTTAGAACCAGTTCGTTCTCCTCCTGCAGTGAAAAAAATCAAAGTATTTGAGGGATATTTGCTGTTTTATTTGCAAACAAACCCTGAGCCCCTGGAAATGTTTTCACAGGGAGATTTTTAAGATTAAAAGGAACCAGGACACTGTAATTAAAAAAAAAAAAAAACCCTTAACAAAGGAACAAAAGAACCTCCACAATATTTAAATCTGACACAAAGCCCCAAACCCCACAATTTTTTTCCTTTAAATCATGATCGTGGTTATTACTAAAACATTCTAATGCTCCTCAGAGCCATCCCCTTCAGCCTAAACACTCCTTAAGTGAATTCATATCAATAAATTATAAAAATGACTCACTACAAAACACAGGTTTGGCTTCATGTGTCACCAAAAACCAAAATATCCCAGCAGGAAGGGGCTTGGTGAGGTTTTATTCCCATTTTTTTAGGGTTGCTTCCTCTCTCTGAGCTGTTCCTGGCCTCGTGTGGGATGGGTTTGTGCAGCAAGTTCTGCCAAGAATGGCAAATTCCCTGTTTTCCATGGAAATGGAGGAATTAAAATGTGTTTTTAAAGCTCAGGTGAGCGAACTGGGCTGGATTTGAAGGTCCACAGGGGCTCCCATCTCCACAAGGTGATTTCCAGGGGAGCTCAGGGCTCGGCCACTTCCTGAAGGACAAAAAAATCCTGTAGATGAAGCATTTCCCTGCCACTGGAAATTTCCCTGGAATTACTAAAATTACATAATTTACTTCTGGTTTTTGACACCAACACGAGCAGGAAAAGCAGGAATTGGCAAAGGTGGAAGGAGCTGGGAGGAACTGGAAGTCCAGGAGAACTCAGGGCACACAGATCTCTGCGTTTTTCCAAATCCCTTCCAGTTTTGAGCTGAAAAATGGCAAACCAGGGGGAAAGGAGCAGTGCTTGCAAACCACTTTTGAGGTTTGAGGCTTTGGAGCGTGGCACTTGCTGTTCCAGCTCACAAATATCCAAATTTAACAGAGGGTCCTTGGGAAAACTACCTAAAAAAAGGGCTTTTTCCCCAATTAAAAAGCACAAAAATGCGGTTTGAGACGGGTTTGTTTTCAAGCTGAGACACAACAGAGAGAAACAAGGCAGCAGGAAAGCAAAAATCATGTTCAGGTGATAAATATCCACGATCTTTCTGGGAAAAAACTCCAGTTTCTGCTTAATTCAGCCACTTCATTTCAATACTTGCAAGACCTGGCCTTGAAAGAACCTGATCCTCAACTCTCTTTTTGTTTATGTAACGACTGAGGAATATTGGATTTCCCTGCATCAACATCTCCTGGGAAGGCAGTGGGAGTTACTGGTGTGAACTGGGTGGGATGTGCAGCACTGACCCTGGCCTTGGCCGGGTGTTTTTCCCTCTATTCCCAACTTTTAGGCAGAGGAGGAATAAAAAAAAAAAAACAAAAACCCAATCCCCTGGCAGAGGTGGTTTTTAGCCACCAAAAGGAGCGTAAATGGATTTTAGCCACCAAAATGAGCGTAAATGCTGCAAAAACACCTCACAGGAGCTGCTCCCTCCCGAATTCCACACTCCAGCTTGTCTCTTTTGGCTTTTCCATGAAAAAAACGCTGGAGCAGCTTCCCTGCCCTCATTCCTGCTCATCTTTTTCCCTCAGGATATTGGGGACAAAATGGAGAGAAATGTCCCGTCCAAGCCATCGCTCAGCGGAACCCTCAGCACGGGGCAAGCAGGAAATGACTTCCCAAATAAAAAACAAACCTCTGGAAGCAGCTTCCCAGGAAAAAGCTGAGTGCCTGGGCTCTCACCTGTGCTCGTAGGAAAAAAAAAAAAAAAATCCCCAATCCC
>VZTF01006546.1:70528-81579 GCA_013397755.1 Cnemophilus loriae | reverse complement strand
CACCTGTGCTCATAGAAAAAAAAAAAAAAAATCCCCAATCCCCTGGCAGAGGTGGATTTTAGCCACCAAAATGAGCGTAAATGGATTTTAGCCACCAAAATGAGCGTAAATGCTGCAAAAACACCTCATGGGAGCTGCTCCCTCCTGAATTCCACGCTCCAGCTTGTCCCATTCTGCTTTTCCACACCCAAACAGCTGGAGCAGCTTCCCTGCCCTCATTCCTGCTCATCTTTTTCCCTCAGGATATTGGGGAGAAATGTCCTGTCCCAGCCGTCGCTCAGCAGAACCCTCAGCACGAGGCCGAGGCAAGCAGGAAATCACTTCCCAAATAAAAAACAAACCTCTGGAAGCAGCTTCCCAGGAAAAAGCTGAGTGCCTGGGCTCTCACCTGTGCTCGCAGTGGTGGGACAGGAATCCAGGAGAAGGTTGGATTTCCAGCTGGAGCAGGGTCCTGACGGGGCACTGGAACGGGGTCTCGGAGTTGAGCGAGCGGAAGGTGCTGAAGTCGTGGGTTCCCAGCAGGAATTTTGCTGCCTCCCTCATGGCAGGGATGTCCAAGGGGCTGGAGTCAAACACGAGGTGGGATCAGGAGGTTGGGAAGGGCTCAAACTCCAATAATTAAGCCAGGCTCANTCAGGAGGCTGGGAAGGGCTCAAACTCCAATAATTAAGTCAGGCTCAAACCCCAATGAATTAAGCCAGGCTCAAACCGCAATGAATTAAGCCAGGCTCAAACCCAGCACACAAATTCCACACTGAAATGCATTTCCCAGCTTGGAATGGCCCAAACCACAGACCCAGAGGCCAAAATGACCCGAGGTCTGCAGGAATTCAAAGCCCCAGGCTCTTCCCAAACTTTTATCCTGCTGTGCTTCCCAGAACAGCCTCGCTCCAGCAACTCTGCCCCAATTCTTGGCTGCAAGAGAAGCAAAATGCTCTGCAGTGTCTGCCTCTGATCAACTCAAAAAGGTGCTGCCAGGTCAGAAAAATATCAAAATATCAAAATAACCTTGGGATGGTTTCCCAACCTTCAGATTTGCAGCAGCCAAAAAGGTGGAATCAGGAAGGAGCAGGAATGGGATGAGTGAGAGGTGAAAGTGGTGCAGATGCAGAAGGGCCAAGGGTAAAATTCAGAATCTTCAGATTTCTTCATTTGAAATATTCAGCTCTGCTCAAAATAGGCTTCAGCAAAGGAATTCAGGCAGATTTACTGATGTATTTGCTTATCTTTAGTGTATTTTTGCAAATTTCTCCTCCTAAGAGAAGCCTCAGCAGGTACACCTGAGTCCTGGCTTAAGGTTTTTCAGTTTCACCAGAAATCAAAATGTTTCTGAAGAAAATAAAAAAAAACCCCACAAAACCCTAAAAACCCCACCAAAAAACAAAACAAAAAAAACCCAACCAAACAAACACCAAACAAAAAAAAAAAGCCCACACACAAAAATCAAGATTAGATTTTCCAGCATAATTCCATTTTTTCCAGGAAAAATACCCCGAATTACAGAATCCTGATCTCCCCACACTGATGGTTCCCAACTGGAAATTCAGACACCTACAGGAGGTTAATGTGAATTTTGCAGTGTCTGGACTCAATTAAACGCTGCTTCCTAAAGCCTGAGATTAAGGCACATTCTGCACATTTCATGTTTATTCAATTTCTGCCATTTCATATTTATTTTTCCCTTCCACAGCCCACAGAAAAGAAAGTCAGCAGTTTAAAGTGAGGCCTTGTCATCCTCATTCCTCTCCTCGGGCAGCTGAAATGATGATTTTTTTTCCATGCCCCACAATTGTTATCTCAATAGTGGTGATGGACTGACCACAACTTTTCATAATGCCTAGAAAACCCCAGGTTTCTTGAACTTATCTTTATCTCAGTACAACATAAACGAAAAGGACAATAACAAATTTATTTCTGGGGTTTGTTTGGTTTTTTTTCCCCCTCACCTGCTGTTTATCATGCCCTAAAATTTGATTTTTTTTTTTTTAATGGTACTGAATTTATTTTGCTTCTCTTGCAGATAAAAGCCTGATCTGTTGTGTCTGGGTGATAACTCCAAGTAAAAAAAGTGAATATTGAAATACCCTGGTTTGTTTTTGTTGTCAGAGCCATTGGCTCTGATTTTTCAAACACACAAAGCACTCAGGGCATGGGAGAGGAGATTTTACAGGGGAGATTTTGGGGGAAATGAATGATAAAAGGATTCTGAGCCTGCTTTTCTCCTCTGTTTCAGGTGTGGGGTCACACCTAAAACTCTGATTTCATTTCTGCAGCACATCAGGAGGGGAAAAGAAGGAAACCTAAGGAAAATGCTCATCCCACCCATGGGCAGGGACACAAAAACCCCTGCTGGGCTCTCCCCTGGAGATTTCAGCACAGGTGGAACAGGCAGAGAGAGCTGGAATTGGGAGCTCTCAGGGAATGGAACTCCAGGAATTTCCTCCTTGAAATTCTGTCAGTAGGAACGGGGACTGAGGTCTTACAAGTGGGAATTTTCCCCTCCTCGATTCCCACAAAAGCCCGGCCTGCCGTGCAATCCCAGGACTGCTGAGGTTGGAAAATCCCTGCAGGATCAGAGTCCAGCCTGTGACCGATCCCCACCTTGCCCCCAGCCCAGAGCTCTGAGTGTTCCTGGGACTCCAAACCTGCCTGGGCAGCAATTCCCATGTTTAACAACCCTTTCCATGGGGAAATTCCTCCTGCTGTCCAACTCCAACCTCTCCTGGGACATCTTGAGGCCATTCCCTCTCATCCTGACCCTGTTCCCTGTCCCAGAGCCCGACCTGGGGCTGCCCCCTCCTGGCAGGGAGTTGTGCAGAGCCAGAAAATCCCCCCTGATCCCCCTTTTCTCCCCCCCAGCTCCTCCCCACAGCCCGGATTCCCTTCTTTTCCTTGCTGAGGTCTCTCCCCAGCGAGATGGACTCACCCTCCTGCAGGAGCCCAGCACAGATCGCGCTCGAACACCGGGATTTGGGAATGGTGGGCACAGCCCAGCAGCAGCCGGTAGATGTAGGTCCTGGAGAGGGCACAGAAACGGGCGTGGAAGGTGCTGGGCACTCGCTGGGCACTGAGGATGCTGTGGGACAGAGGGGACAGGTGAGGGGGACACAAGGGCCATGCTCGAATTCAGAAGCTTTTCCATCGTCACCGCGCAGACGGGAGCTGGAACGTGCAGGGGATCCTTGGAGGAACCACGCTCGGGATTGATGGGATATCACAGAACTGTGGAATGTCCGGGTGAAGGGACATTAAAGGGACATCAAAGATCATCATTCCACCCCCTGCCACGGGCAGAGACACCTTCCACTGTGCCAGGCTGCTCCAACCTGGCCTTGGACACTTCCAGGGATGGGGCAGCCACAGCTTCTCTGGGAAATTCATTCCAGGGCCTCCCCACCCTCCCAGGGAGGAATTCCTTCCCAATATCCCATCTACAGCCACTCTCTGTCACTTTGAAGCCATTCCCCCTCGTCCTGTCACCACAGCCCCTGAGGAAACATCTCTTCTGAGGGTGACCCAGCACCTTGGGACAGTTCCCCCTCCTGCTTTTGCAGATCCCAAATGGAGGGGGAAGGACCCCCCCAAGGGCAGCCCCCTCTGTGCTCACCCCAAAGGCAGCTCCTGCAGCAGATGGAGACGGTTCTGAGGTGGTCACTTCCCTCCCACCTTCCCTCAGGACCTCCAGGGCTTTGTGCAGCCAGGAAAATCAAGGAGAATCCCAACACCGGCGTGGTGGGGCGTGAGCGAATCCAGCAGAACCCTCTCATCCCACAGCGACAGCCCAAAAGCCATTCCCTGCACGTGTCCACTCATCTCCCACTGACCCCAAGCACCTCTCACCGACCCCAGGCTACCCAAGAAGGAGCTTCCAGGCAGCTGAGCTTCCCTGTTTTCTTCTGCAGCCAACAGGGAGAAAGTTCCCTGTTTCTCCACACCAAAAATTGCCACCAGACACAACCTGGGAGCCAGAAAGGAGGGGACAAAGGCTGTCGAAAAGGAGCTTCCCTGAGTTCCTGCACCTCCCCAAAATGTTCTCATGCACTGGATGTGACTCTCCCTTATCCCCAAGTTCTGGTGCTCCCCATCCTGCAGGAAAAAGCCAGCAGGGAGTCCCTGCACAGAGCCACAACCCTTGCAGGTGCTGCTTTAGAGGAGCCCTCTCCTTAGAAGGGAGTTTTTCTCCTGTTGTTTTGCCTTCCTGCCTTTGGAATTCAGTGAGGAGAAAGGAGCCAGGGCAGCCAAAAAAACAGGATAGATTTGGGACCACAAATGTCTTTATTTACTTTAAAGAAGGTTGGTGCTCGGGGGATTTTTGCCAGCTCAAGTGCCTCTGGCTCACAGCCCTCCCCTGGCTCAGACCACAGAGGGAGAAATGAAAGCTGAGCCACAAAGATTTGCAAAAACAAGCCCAGGAATTGCTCCACTGCTGTAAACCATCAGGAGAAATGCAAACTCCATCCTCCAGGCCTGCAGTGAGGTTTGAAGCCAGGACCTCCAGCCTCCTCTAAACACAATAATAAAATTATTACATTTATTTCCCTCTGTCTGCATGCCTCCACAAGCACACAGTCTGTCTTGAGCTTCTTCTGTTAACACTTGTGTGGTTTTTATTAAGTAACCATCCTTTTGGAAAGATTCTTTCAGAGGAGCCTACTTCTGCTCACAGAATTCCTCAGCTTTTCCTGTTGCAATTGTTCCTTTTAGCCAGGAATGTCTTTCCAGAATTGACTCCAGCAGCTGCACTTCAGGCCCTGCTGAGATCCCACTTTTTAAAAATGATGGGAAATAAAGACCTGTGGCCTTTTTTACCTTTCCAACAGAGCCTGAATTTCAGAGGTCAAAGGAAAAAAAGCCCAAAGACACTTAACTAGAAATGGCAATGTACGAGACAAAAAATCATCCTGCTCTCTCCACTGACAGCAGCATCTAAAAGCCAATTTGCAGGAGGTGGGAGGAATCCCAGCTCTGCCCTGTCACTCAGACAACTTTTATTGTGTGGTTACAAAACCAGAAACAGGAGGTGTGAGACTCCTACACTGCCAGTCCCACTTCAAGGACAGCAGAGATCTCCTAAAATTCCCCCAGCTCTGAAAAATTCTCTGATTTTTGAGGGGACAGGATCCTCTCAGATGTGTTTTGCAAGTTTAAGAGACAGAGCAATGACAGGAGAGACCGTCAGGCCACAAAGAAGGTTTTTACTCAGCCAGCCTGGAATCCGGTTTCCCTTCCAAGCTCCCTCCACAACAATGTGTTCCCACAAAGATCCTTCTCTCCTTCAGCCCCTGCTCACAACCACATCAAAGTTCGGAGTTTTCTCTGCAGCGTGAGCAGAGAATTCCTCCTCCTGGCACAGGGATTTTTCCAGAGGGAGGGATGACGGCTGAGGACGTGCAGGCTCAGGCCCGTCACCCTCTGCTTAGTGGGAAGCAGATGAAGCAATTTGGGGAAGGTTCAGCTTTGGGGAGAAGGAAAAGCTGGCTGATAAACTCAGATTTAGAATGCAGCCCTGCTCAGTTAATCAGAAGGTATCACCTCCTCGAAGGCACCTGCCAGACCTCAGAGTGGAACAGAACTTTCCCCACCTGAGATCCCACCCCTGGCTCGTTCTGGAGATGCTCTCTGGCTCAAAGCTTCCTCCAGCAGCACATCTGGTTGTTCTTGGACTGCTCAGTGCAGGTATCACAAAGCTGGCAGTGATTATGGATCTGGCTCACCACCCACCAGCACTTACAGCTCTCCGGGACAACTTATTCCACTAAAACCTGACAACACAACTTAATTCCAGGCCTAAATTCAGGGCAGAGGCACTGAGATTCAGTGGCTGGTGACACGGAACAAATCGATCGCTGCAGTGGTACCCTCTGGCTCTAAAATCAGCTCCCAAACTGCTTTTAAGGAAGGAAATCAGAACTCTGACCCAACTCCATGTCCCCTGTGACTGCTAAAACATCCAGAAAAGGGTTTGGACCTCCAGGTCCTGACCTGGTTTTCTGTCAGAGCAAAATGAGCAACTAAAAAAACCCTGCACAAATTCTATTTCAAGATTTTTTTTTTTTTTTAAATTGTGGAAAAAATTGCATCCAGCCCCACCCCACAGCAGCTGCTTTAGAGTCTTTCCACCCATGTCAGGGGAGGTGAAAGCTGTCAAGGGACAGGAACTCCCAGCTTGAGAGAGGGAGATTTGCTCTGTGGCCTCTCACTGCAGAGGAACTGAGCTGCTGCTTGAAGAGAAACTGGATTTGGAAGTGCCAAACTGTCAATCCTCTCTTATCCTGCTCATATCCCACCTCGGGTTTGGGATGCAGGACCTGCCTTGTCCCTGGGGCTGTGCTGGAAAAGCAGGGAAATCAGACTTTGCATTTCTTTCAGATACCCACTTTGCTTTAAGACTCCCAAACTCTGCAGATTTGTCCTCCAGCAGCACCTGAGCTAACATGGACAGCCAGGAGATTGTCAGGATCAAACAGAAAGCCAGGGTGGCCTCATGATGTCCCCAAAACTCTCTGGGGACTGCCAAAGGAACTGCAAACATCAGGAGAAGAGGTCAGATAAAACAAGATAACCAACAGGAACTTTGTGCCTGCAGATGTGAGCTCACATTCCAGGGATTTCACTTCCTCTTCCCCTCCAGCCTCTGCTGGCTCCCCTGGTGCTTGCCTGGGGGTGAGGGAATGCAGCTGCTGCAGCTTCTGCTGCGCTGCAGATCCCAGAGACAAAACTGCATTTAAATAAATGCAAAGCACCATTGAACTGACACACGGCTCCAGAAATGCTGCAGGGAAACACCGGGAAACCCCATCCCAGGGCCAGGAGAGCTGCAGGCACCCAGCAATTCCTGAGTGGGATCCCAGTCACAACATCCCTCCCACAGCAGCAAATTCCAGGCCAGCACTGCCTCACCACTCCAGTTGTTTTAGGGGTGCCAGCAGATGATCCCACAGCAACAAAAGTTGATTTCAAAGTGCCAGGCCAGCAGCAGAAACACACGAGTTCAAGGGAGTGATTTGCCAACAGAAAACGGGAAAATCCATCTTGTGCACGAAGATGTGGGATCATTTCTGCGTCTCCTCCTTCCCCCAAAAAAGCCAAAATAAAGGATTTTTGCCTCTCCACCGACTCACCAGATGGGCTCAGGCCTCAGGTGGTAGTTCAGCCCCTGGACAAGCTGCTTGCCAGTGAAAGCTGCCTTCCCTGGAGGCCTCTGGATGTCCAGGTGGGCGGCGTTGGCCAGCGCGTGGACGCCGGTGTCCGTCCGGCTGGAGATGTGGAACTTGATGGGAGCGCTGGGCCTCAGGTTCTGTGCTGCCTTCTGGAACCAACAGAACGGGGAATTCAGCAATAATTCAGCAAAAAACATCCTCCTTCTGCCTAACCACACCTCTTTGTTGGAGTTTGGAGTTACTGTGGGCTGAAAAGAAGCGATGGGCAGGAGCCTGTTTGGGGGAATTTCTCCTAAAATCAGCGGTTTCTCACTTTTTGCCCTGAAATCACCTCACACAGAACATCCAAAATGCCACGAGAGCTTCCTTAAGGTGTACAAAATGAAGTCAGAACTACTCATCTCTCTATCCTCTGCTTTGTGTCGTGTGAGCTTCCTTAAGCGCACAAAAGAAAGTAAAAAATATTCATCTTCTTACTTTTTGTTTGTGTCGCTGGGTGAGGGGGAAAGGAGACAGAGGATCACCCATTTCAGCCCGTTTCAACCCAAACCCCAGGCCCTCAGACAGAAAATCCAGGGAAAATTACTACAGGCAATAAGTGAAACATCTGAAAGAGTGAAAAAAACCACAAAAGAAGGCAGAAAACCAGAGGAATGACTCAAAATTTCCTTCTCCTTCCCATCCCCACTCCCGAGCACTGCACCCAGCGGTTTTTATTGGATTTTAATTTGGTACAAGAGTCCATAAAGTTCGAATTGCTGACTCACAAATACCTTCCAGACTCCTGTTGGAGCAGTCAGGATTCTGGGCTCTCAGAAATGTTCCATGAAAATGCACAGGGAGGCAGAGAAAAACGTAACCAAGCTGCGGGGGGAGGCCTGGGAAACAGAACCAAACCGATTTTTCCCTTCCTAATCCTTCCATTTGGAGTTCACATGTGGTTACAATTAGCAGTGAAAAATCTCTATTTATCACCCTCAAGCAGAGAGGAGCAGACAGAAATGAAATCGTTTCCTGCAGCAGACCTTGGCTTGTGCCTCAGCAATTTGTCTGAGAGCAGGAGCCGATTTTTAAGAGCAAAGTTTCTCCGAAGATGTTTGGGTTTCGCAGGCTCCTCCCTCCCTCTCTCCACCCTCTTCTCCCCCTCCTTCCTCACCAGACAAAAAACAGCCAGTGGGAACAAGAGTGGAGAGAGAGAACATGGAAAACATCCTTTTTTTTTTGGATGGAGCACTGCTTTGGATCCCCCAGTGCATCCCAGCTCCATCTGGATAATCAGGAACCAAGCTGGGTCATCAGAACACTGGATTTCTCCACTGGAAACACTGGGGAGGAAAAGAGGAGCAGAGTCCCAAGTCAGTCTGGTTATTTCCCCTGCTCAGCTCAGCCAGCAAATCCCACAGAGGTGCAGGATTGGGGGACACTTCACACAAAATGGGATTTTCAGAGCTGCCCTTCTCCAGCAGCTTTTTCCCACCTTTCTGAGCATCCAGAGGAGGAATGTGACCACCATCAACAACACCGAATAAATCCCAGTCTGTGAAGCTCAAAGCTTTGTGGATTCTTCCTCCAGCACAACGGGCACACAATAATACACTGATAATATTCTACCAACTGCTGCCTCCAGCTTCAATTTTAATATTTCATTTCTTTCGGATGAGATATGATCTCCTGAAAGAGAGAATTTCTGAACTGCCGAACTTCTCTTTGCAGGCAGCTAAGAAATGACCCCTTCACCTATGCAAATGTCTCCTATCTGTACATCCAAAGTCCTTTGAGCAGCTGAAGGTTTCCTCCTCTGGTTCCTGTGCACTTTAATCTCTTAATATCCCCCACCCTGAATTTCAAAAAAGGTGCATTATTTACATGCAGGAATTGCTTGGATAGGGACCAGTTTTTCCTGCCCTTGCAGTAAAAACGAGCCCCTAAAACACGCAGGGCTTTCATCTGAGGAACTCCAAAGGCTTCAGTGCTGTTAATCCAGATCCCCATCCCGTTTGGGATCATCTGTGGGTTCCCAGGGGGGAACTGAAGCAGGAGTTAAGCACTTCACCCAGCTAAAAAGAAATAAAGAAGGAATAAAGGAGCTGGGTTGTCCTGTGTGAGCTCAGAGTTCACAGCTCTCTGCTCCCTCCTTTAAGCCACAGGACACGTCAGTATTTTTCTCTTTAGCAGCTGCTATAAACACTGAAATCTTGGCTTTGGCACCTGCCGGAGGCCTCTCACTGAGCCACATCTCACCCATCTGCGTTTATCCCGAATTTTTCCACACAGCCACATTCCTGGAGCAGCCAGCAGCATCCCAGGGTGCAAGTTTATCCCTCAGCCACGCCAGGGATGCAGGGGAAAGCATTAATTGCATTTAGCTGCTCTGTCCTGCTAACAGGCTTCGTTCACTGAGCGCTTCCATAGCTTGAATTACGCTGGAATTTCCACTGCTGGCTGCCAGAATGATATGGATCCACATTCCAGATTGCTTTTATTGCTCACAGCTCACTTTTCCTCTCGTGCTGGAGGGGCAGGAGGAAGAACAGGCCCACTGATGAACATCACCCATGGCAGGGGAGCAAAGGTTCATCCACTTCTCTTCCTGAAGTCTGAATTTAAAAAAAAAAAAAAAAAATCCTCCCGATTTTCCATCGACCTCTACAGGCATTGGGAATGTTTTGGAAAAATAAATTTCTCTTTCCCAGCAGCTGGATTGGTCATGGTTTCATCCTTTGGAACGGCCTCAGACACAGGGGCTGCAGTGCCCTGCCAGGGAGCTGCACAATTTATTAATTACAGTGTTCTAATAATTAATACCATGCAAGCTCCTGGTTGCAAGTCATCACAGCCTCCCTGACTCACTGGGTGCTATGTCAGCTGAAACTAATTAAAAACCCAGCTCATTTTCAGTTGGATAGATAAAATGGAAGTGAATGCCAGGAAGGATACGCTGAGAATGTGGATTTTGTTAGAAGAGAAGGTTTCCAAAGCAATCTCCGACGTCACTGACATTATTATCAAAACAGAGGCTGAGGATGACAGTTCTCTTTGTCTGTTTGAATTTCTTGCTCTTTTTTTTAAGGATGTGGGGAAGGAGGTTGTACCAGAGCTGCCTTGCATAGTAAGGAGCTGGTGTTTCTCCTTTCTCTCCTCTCCTGCTCCCTCTCCCTTTCATGAGGAACAATATCTGCCCTCAGCACAAGGCTGTTGGCCAAACCAGGGTTTCGTGAGGGGAAGATGAGTTTGGGCAGCACTCCCCAGCAAAATGGGAAATGGGAGAGGGTTCCAGGCAGGCCTGAGAGGGAAGGGAACTCCGTAGATCCCAGCAGGTGTTTTTTACCACAAGCAACAGCAAAAGGTGAGATCTTCCGTCGCAGCAGAGGCATTTCTGAGAGTTGAGACAGAGCCTGAAGTCCTGGATGTTAAGAGTTTCCACGAACTGGAGGGAGCCAAATCACAGAGCTCCAACCTCCCCACCAAGGGATGCAAGGCCTGGAATTTGCTTTGGGCCCAGGTTGGGCTTCCAAGTGCTCCAAGACTTGTCTCCAATAAATAAAATGTTGTTAGCAAAGCTCAGCCCTCTCAAAGAGAGATGAAAAGCTCCTACAAGTATCTCTAGACTAAAACAAGGCTCCATTTCCTCTGGGCAGACCCGGGGCTCTGTCCCAGAGCAGCACGTGCTTTAAGACTTGTCCCCAAGAAATAAAGTATTGCCAGCAAAGCTTACCCCCCTCAAAGAGAGATGAAAAGTTCCTACAAGAGACAAAGCATGAAGTCCTGGATGTTAAAAGCTTCAACAAAGAACTGGAGGGAGCCAAATCACAGAGCTCCAACCTCCCCAGCAGAGGAAACAAGGCCTGGAATTTGCTTTGGGCCCAGGTTGGGCTTCCAAGTGCTCCAAGA
>VZTF01006546.1:16807-36884 GCA_013397755.1 Cnemophilus loriae | reverse complement strand
CGGGGGGGGGGATAAATGACATTTCCTGGGATCTGAGTTTCCCAAGGAGGGGATAAATAACATTTCCTGGGATCTGAGTATTCCAAGGAGGGGGTAAATAACATTTCCTGGGATCTGAGCATTCCAAGGGGGGGATAAATAACATTTCCTGGGATCTGAGCATTCCAAGGGGGGGATAAATAACATTTCCTGGGATCTGAGCATTCCAAGGGCTCCCTTCCAGCCACATCAGGATCCCACAGGAGCCTTTCCCTGGCTGTGCAGGATGGTTCTGGGGGGGAGCTGTCACTGCAAGGATTTGCCGTTTCCCTGGATCTGACAGTCATTCCTGCTGCTGCTCCTAATAAATCCTTTATTCCCCTCTGAATTCCTGCTGGAAAGGGGGGATTTTTTGTTGTTTTTTTAGGGACTCCCCACTCAGGTGTCGACAGCACGAGGTACCAAAACTGTGCTTCGGGCGCGGCGCTCCTGATTTATGATCCGCCCAAAGAGGGGGAGATTTGGGAACAGCTGGGAACAGCTGGAACAGCCCCGGCGAGCTCCAGCATCCCTCTTTTCCAGCTGGGAGAGGCTTTTCTAGGAACACAGGAGTTTGGAGGGGAGCGGTAACACCCGGTAGGGGTTGGGAGAGCCACAAATCAGCCGGAGCAGCGCAGGAAGAGGGAGGGAAGCTCTGCGGAAGCGTTCCCGCTCCTGCTGCGGGGATCTCTTCCCCCTCCCTGGCAGCTGCCTGGGATCCCACTGGGATGAGCTCACTCGGAGCTGGGGGGGGAATTTTGGGAAGGGAAAACCTCCGAGGTGCTTTAGAGATGCAGCCCCGGGCGGTGACTCAAAGAGGTTTTGGGCGTCATTTTCTGCCTAATTTTCTGCATAAATTTCTGTACAGTTTTCTGGTTTTCTGCATAGTTTTCCGCACAATTTTCTGCACAATTTTCTGCATAAATTTCTGCCTAATTTTCTGGTTTTCTGCATAGTTTTCTGCACAGTTTTCTGCACAATTTTCTGTACAAAAATGTCTATCTAGTTTTCTGTTTTTCTGCCTCATTTTCTGTACAATTTTTCTTGCACAAAAATTTCTGTCTAATTTTCTGGTTTTTTGCGTCATTTTCTGCACAATTTTAATTTCTGTCTAATTTTCTGTTTTCCTGCATCATTTTCTGTCCCGTTTTCTGTCCAATTTTCCGTCTCAACGCTCATTTTAGGGACCAAACGAGCCCTCCCCTCACCCGTTTCCCCTACAGAAAACCCCTACGTTTTCCTGCCCATCGAAACCCCCTCACTCTCTCTATTCCTGGGCCTGAATTTCCAGGAAATTGAGGAAAGTGAGGAGAACCAACCGCACTTCCCAAGGAAAAAGAGGGGCACGGTTAATTAAGTCAGCTTTGACAGCTGGGAGGGCGAGTGGCTCCTTTTAGAGCACTTCATAGTGGTTTATTTTGGTTTATTAATTATCTTAATTATTCGTGTGCTTTTTTCATCTCCTGCTGGTCGCCAGAGGTAACTGAGCAATTTTAGGTCACTTTATTGCTTTTTAATCCCCGTTTTGGGGTCGGGTTCGTGCTGCTCTTCACGCCCGTGTTGGTGTCAGGGAACAGAAAAATGCCAAGCAAACCACGGCCGCCGTTCCAGGCTGGAGGAAAAGCTGGAAAACGCAGCCAGGCCTCTCTGGGAGCGTCTGCTGATCATTTCATGCCTCAGCTGTGGTAAAAAGAGATTATTTAATGCTGAATTTATCCGTGGAATCCACGGCTGTGGTCACCTGAGGAGCCCAGGCTCCTGCCAGAGGTGGATTCCTCACGGAATGCTCGCAGTCTGCCTGGGAAGGGATTTAAACAATTTCGGGATCTAAATTTGGTCAGTTCAGGGATCTAAATTTGGTCAGTTCAGGGATCTAAATTTGGTCAGTTTAGGGATCTAAATTTGATCAGTTTAGGGATCTAAATTTGGTCAGTTTAGGGATCTAAATTTGGTCAGTTTAGGGATCCCAGCTCTGTTAGTTCTGATCGTTCCTCCAGCCACCAGCCAGCTCTTTTTAAAGCTGTTACAGGAGCTGGAGGTGGTGAAAATCCAACTAAAAAGAGATTTTTGTGGCTGTCCCATCCCAGCCCCTCGCTCAGGGGGACATTTTCCCTTTGGTTTTGTCCATCCTCCTCTCCAAGCACAGCCCACAAAATCCAGTTCTGGGCTCCCACCCAGCCACGGCCTCGGCCTGTGCTGCCACCAGCTCGATCTGTGCATCCGTTTTTTAGGGATCCTTTACCCGGATCCCTTTTGGGATGCAGCTGATTGGGATCCTGGTGCTTGGCTGGAATTGGGAGCAAGGCAGAGGAGGCACGAGGCAAAAATTAAACCCAGCAGAGCTCATTAGTCCCATCCCCACGGGATAGAAAAGCGCCTCTGGTGAGATTTTAGTCACGTTTGGTGGATTTTTGCCGTTTCTGAGTGGCTGCTCTGAAGGACGAAGCCAAATGCACAAGCAGAGCCCTCCGGGCTGTGGGGAATCGCCGCTTTCTCCGGGCGAGGAAACTCGAGCCTCATCTCTTCGGTGGGGAAGGGCTTTGGATGAGGCCAGGGATTGTTTTCCCTCCCCTCCTGCCGGAAAAAGGCCTGGCAGGGCTTCAGCAGGAAGAGCAGAGCATCAGGAAACGCGCGGGGCACGCGGCCAGGACGCGGCTCCAGCTGCTCGGGGGCTGCCCGGCCGCTGAGACACGGCTTTATTTTATTTTTTTTTTGAGGGGGGGAGGCAGTGAAAAGATTCAATTCTTGGCAGAGTTGGATTCCTGCAGCTGGGAGAGGCTGTGCTGAGCATCCCCGAGCGCTGCTGGGATTTGCTCAGGAGGCACGAACGCTGTGGGGTGGGGTGGGGTGGGTGGGCAGCAGACGTGGATTCCCGTTCCCGGATTCCTCCGGGACGGAGCAGCTCGGCGCTGCTGAGGTGGCGTTTACTCATCCCTGAGGAGTCATTCCAGGTCCTCAGCCTGCTCGTGGAACTCCGAGGGCTCTGCCTTTCATCTCTGGCACGCCGGGGGAGGATTTCAGTTTGGGACTGGAGCTGGCAGAGCCTTCAGCTTGCGAGCAGTGGCACTGACATTATTGTTCCTCGAGGGAAAAGCGGGATCAGTGGGCTCTGGAATTGCGTCAGCAAGCGGGAAAAGGATATTTTAAACCCCCAAAAACCCAGGGAAGGACGTGGGCATGGCGTGCCCTTGAAGGGTGGGAATCAGGCGTTGAGCAGGCCCTGAGATGCAGAAGGAAAAATCCCTGGGCAGCAGGATCGGGTGTGTGGGAGGAGTTGGGATTGAATTTTGGGGTCCTTTTGCGTTCCAGCTTACCCCAAATGGAAGCGTGGCTGTGCTGCCCCAGCCCCACCTCAGCCTCAGAATTCCTCTCCCCAAAGAATTCCTTGGGATATAAAAACGTACCTGAAAGGATGGATAAATATCCCCCTCTGCTTCCTGCAACTCCATTACAGCCAAATAAAACCCCCGGGATCGCCGCCCTCGGGTTCAAACCCTTTGGAACCTTTTCCACCAAATATAAAGCTCGAATTTCATACCCTCTTAGCCACAGCCCGTCATGTTCATCCCTCAGCAGATCCCAACCCTAAAAACATCTCCCTCCTCCACAGAGTCCAGATTTATCCATGGGCTGGGATAAAAATGGGGAGTAAATTATAGAT
Organism: Cnemophilus loriae; assembly: GCA_013397755.1. NCBI lineage: Eukaryota > Metazoa > Chordata > Aves > Passeriformes > Corvidae > Cnemophilus > Cnemophilus loriae. The sequence goes on along the minus strand of VZTF01006546.1, from coordinate 33,205 downwards.
GCTCTCTGCACCTCCTGGCAGGAAATCTGCTGCCAGCCTGCCTCGCAGATTCCACAGCGGCTGCTCCTGCTTGCCTGGAAAGGAAAGCATCCCCGGAAAAACCAGCTCTCCCCTCTTTCCAAGCTGCTTTTTGTGTCCAGCTAGCAGCAGCACGAGGAAGCCGAGCGGAAAAAATCGAATCTGGCAGCGAGGGCGCGACGCACGAAGGCACACGAGGCCCAAAGCCGGGCAACAAAAATAGCTGGGAGAGGGGGAAAAGCCTGGGAAGGAGCCTCTTTCATGGTTCCTTTTCCTTCCAAAAGCTTTGCCCCCCGGGCACAGCCACGCGTTTGTGTGGGGCGGCCATTTGGGAGGCTGCGTTATTCCAGGAAAAAGCTCCTTTTTTCTTTTTTTTCTTTTTTTTTTTGGCTGTGTTTTCCAAGGGCTGCTGGTGGCAGATCGATGGTGGGTGGCCAGAGCCCCGGGCACTGGGCTCCAGCCTGGATTTCATTTTCCAGGGAGGCTGAGGGAGTTTAGGGCTCTGCTGGGATTCTGGAGGGTGCTGGAGGAAAAAGAAGGGATGACCCAGCACTGGAGAATATTCCTGGGATGAAGACACCCAGAGCCTCAGAATTAGCACAAATCCTGATGGTTCCTGCAGGAATTCTGCTGTTCCCTTTGGATTGGGGGTGTCCTGGCCTTTCCCTGAGGGCAGGATCAGTTCATGTCCCTCCAAATCCCGTCCCTCCCCTGCTGTCCCTGCAGCTGGCACGCGCTCAGGGCTGGGTGTTTCCAAACCCTGAGTGGAATATTTCAAGAACCAACCTTTAAAACCCTGATCCCACAAACCTGAGACGCTCCCTGAATAAAATTTGGATTTCAAATCCTTGCTGGGAGGCTTGACCGCGTTCCCAGGTGCGTGGGTAAAGAAATCAGCGTCCGAGTGCTCTTGCCAGGGAACACTCTCAGCTTTGCAGGGCTCCCTGCTGGGCTCTGGCCTCCCAAAAATCGCTCCAGAACCACATTCCTGAGTCTGGGAATGCTTCCTGCAAGCGGCTGATGTCATGTTCATGTTTCCCTTGGAGAGGGAGGCCCGGTGACCTTTGCAGCTGGGCTCCGACAGCCCCTCGCTGTCACATCTGCCCGGTGGCGTGGAAAGGAAGCAGATCCCAGGATCCTGGAGCAGATTTGTCCCTATCCAAGCAAAGCCCCGCGTGTGGGGAGGAGCCTTTTGGTGCTCAGAGGCCAAAGGGCCGCTGTGTTTATGTTTGAGTGGCGGTTCCTGAGGTTTAAAGGTTGAATTTGCCACTTCAGGCAGAGGTGCAGCCTGGAAATGGGGTTTGGTGCTGCTGGAACAAGGAATTTGTGCCTGGTGGGAGTGGATGGAACAATGGTTATCCCTGCGTCAATTAGCACTGCTAATTAACAGAACGAAGCCACTCAGTGAGTCTGCTGGGGGTGTTCTTCCCAGCCCACCTGAATTTTTCCACGGTGGAATCATCTCCACGTCTTTCCCCAGCCCTGGGATTCGTTCCTGAGCCTTCTCCCAAGTGATCCAGCCCTGAGGTTTTGCAGCAGCAGGAAACATCCAAGCGGGAAAAACGAGTCCCTCCTGCTGTCCACGCAGCCCTCAGCCCCTCTGGTCCTTGCTCGCCACGTCCTGGCCTCTTCCCCAGTCATCACGAGCCATCAATTAACGATTCCTTGTCGCTAATTAACGATTCCTTGTTGCTGTTCCATTGCAGGGCAACCATCGATGAGGTGGAGACGGATGTGGTGGAGATCGAGGCAAAGCTTGACAAGGTGAGGGCAGTTTGTGGTCCGAGGGGGGCTGGTGGAGCCCCTGCTCAGGAATAGGGTCCCCTCAAGTGTCCCCTAAAATCTGAGCCCATTTCCAGTTGTTAAATTGATTTTTAGCACCCCAGGCTTGTCCCCAGGGCTCCTCTGAGCTGGGACAGGAGCACCAGGCAGGTCCTGCTGGTGAATATCGACCTCCTCGTCCTGCTCCTGGATCTGGTGGAGGCCGTGCTCAGGAATAATGTCCCTCCAAGCCTTCCCTAAAATCTGAGCCCATTTCCAGTTGTTAAATTGATTTTTAGCACCCCAGGCTTGTCCCCATGCTGTCCCCAGGCCTGGGGCCTGGCAAGGTCTCTCTGAGCTGGGACAGGAGAACCAGGCAAGTCCTGCTGGTGAATATCGACCTCCTCGTCCTGCTCCTGGATCTGGTGGAGGCCCTGCTCAGGAATAGGGTCCCCTCCAAGCCTTCCCTAAAATCTGAGCCCATTCCCAGCTATTAAATTGATTTTTAGCACCCCAGGCTTGTCCCCAGGGCTCTTCTGAGCTGGGACAGGAGCACCAGGCAGGTCCTGCTGGTGAATATCGACCTCCTCATCCTGCTCCTGGATCTGGTGGAACCCCTGCTCAGGAATAGGGTCCCCTCAAGTGTCCCCTAAAATCTGAGCCCATTTCCAGCTGTTAAATTGATTTTTAGCACCCCAGGCCTGTCCCCAGGGTCCCTCTGAGCTGGGACAGGAGCACCAGGCAGGTCCTGCTGGTGAATATCGACCTCCTCGTCCTGCTCCTGGATCCCAGGGGGCTCACGCTGCCTTGGGAAGCTCTTCCAGTGCTGGCTGTGCCCTCTCCACCCCCCTCTGTGGCACTGTGTGGGGCGGGAGGTGTTTGGTGTCCCCGCAGGGACCCAAGGGCCGCATGCCAGCTGCTGGATGTGACACTGGGAATGCCCTCTCAGGGACCAGTTTGGCCGTTTTGCACTCAGCCTGGTGATTCTTTAGACCCAGTTTTTCGTTTGGGTCTAAGTTTGTGATGGAAATTTGCTTTTCCACCCCCGCTCCTCCTCGTCTGAGACGTTGTTTTTCCTAAACAAAAATAGAAACAAACGAAGGAGAGGAGCCAGAAGAGCTGCTGGCTTTTTATCTGTGAGATTCCCCGCAGCCAGGCAGGGATAAAATCCCGTGTCTGAGGGAGAAACGAGCTGTGTGGGAGCCACGAGCCCTAGGCAAGGCTGTGTCCTACAAAAACCTATTTAGTCATCAAGCTGCTGGGAGTGCTTTGTCTGCACTGGTGGCGCTGGGGAGGCTGCACAGGGATTTGGGGGCTCTGAAGAGAGCAGGGGGTGAAAACCGCCCTGATTGTGGCACGGTGCCCTGCAGGGAGGCGATTTGGGGTGCCAGGAACAATCCTGGAGCGAGGAGGTACAAGAGTCACTGTCAGCCCAGGGCCGGGGCAGGTGGGGCTGGAATTTGCAGCTGGAGAACCACTGGAGTTGGAATTCATTCCTCTGAGGGTGACTTTGGACCAGACTCAGTCGTTCCCATTCTTAATAAATCGGTTTGGGATGGCCCGGCTCCTCTCTGTGTGAGATGCTGAGGGCATCCCACCTTTTCCAGGTGGGAATGTTGGTCCCAGGGAGCTTCCAGGACTGGCCTGACAAAGCCTGGCTTTACTCTGCCTTTTCCTGTGCCCCTGAGCCCTTGATTTATGAATTCTTATCTTTTATCACCAGTTTAACTGGAGGTAACACAGTCACAATGATTCAGGCAGAGATTTCCTGCATTCCATCCCATTTCCACTGCTCCCTTGGGGTTGGGATTGGGGTTGGGATTGGGGTTGAGATTGGGGTTAGGTTGGAGTTCTAAAACCCAGGGNTGGGATTGGGGCTGGGATTGGGGTTAGGGCTGGGATTGGGGCTGTGCTGGCTGGCCCTGAGCTGCCGGGGACACAGCCTTGGCCACGGGGCTTTGTTTGCAGAGGTGCTCTGGGAGCTGCCACGTTGCAGCAGAGCCTGGATTTCCTTTCCAGACGCTCCATCCAAAGCCCGAGTGCAGTCTGGGCTCCAGATGTGGCAGNGCAGCAGAGCCTGGATTTCCTTTCCAGAGGCTCCATCCAAAGCCCGAGTGCAGTCTGGGCTCCAGATGTGGCAGGAACTGCAGCTGTTTGCTGCTCTCCCCGGGGTTTGGAGGGGATCTCGGAAGGGCAGGGGCAGGGGGGGGCGTGAGCGAGGCCTGGGGGTGCAGATGGGCCACGGGTCACCCCAGATATTTTGATTTATGCACTCAGATCTTCTCAGCTTTTTACAGAGCTTGTCCTGCAGTGCAGACAGAGCAAACCCCAAAACTGGCCCCAAAGCCTTGGGGCTGCAGGAGCAGAACAAACCCCAAAATTGACCCCAAAGCCTTGGGGCTGCAGGAGCAGAACAAACCCCAAGCCCCAAAATTGACCCCAAAATAGACCCCAAAGCCTTGGGGCTGCAGGAACTGAACAAACCCCAAGCCCCAAAACAGCACCCCAAAACAACATCCAACCAAAGTGGAAAACTCCTCATTCCCAGGCTGTAGGTGAGGCTGGTTGGCAGGAAAGAAAAAAACATTTTTCATTAATGAACTGAATATCCGTAAGAAGCTGCAGGGTTTTGAGGATGTAAAAATGTTATTTTTCATTATCAGCAGCGAGTTTTCCACTTTATTCAGGAGCCCAGGACAGGGGTGAGGTGAAGCAAACAAAAACAAACCACCAAAAACCAACCAACCCCAAAAATATTTTCTCAGGGGGCAGCCCTTGCTGCTGCAAATATCCTTTGGGTTTATCTTTAAGTTGTTTGATGTTTAAGTTGCCCAAAAGGAGAGAGGCCAATGGCCAGGAATTCCAAGCTAAAGCTCCACTCCCAGTTTGCTCTGGAAGTCTGGGGATGTTCCCTGCAGCTGTTAAATTATCCAGAGTTAAAAAAGGCTGTCTGGGGCTTGTGTGCCTGGTGCTGCAGCAAATCCCAGAGGGGGAATCCACCCCATTTTTCCAGGTAACTTCCCTATAAAAAGGCTCTTCCCAGGTCCCTCAGAAAGGCTGCACCGAGTCCCAGAGGTGGAATTCCTCCCAGCAAAGGTTCCTGGAGCTGCAGGAGCGTGCGAAATATTTCATTTATCTGCAGTGCTGATGCTTTAAGCTGTGAGGCAGCACGGATTGGCACTGGCTGCTCACAGCTGATGTGGGCTGAGCAGTGCTGGGTGAAGGAAAATGGGATGGAAAAGCTGAATTCTGGCTTCCTGTCACTCAAAAGTACACACCAGTACACACCAGTACACACCAGAACAGTCAGCTGGGCTCTGATTGATGATCCCAAAGAGATTTTAGGCAGCTTTTCCACTTTCTCTGAGCACCAAGGGGTCAATCCTGGATCCTCCCTGGCCCATCTGTGTGATCAGGTTCCTTCCACGATGGAACAAGCAGGAGAAACCCCCTGGAAAAAACGGGATTCTGGATCCATCTGCCCTCAGGGGAGAGCCTGGGGCTGCTGAGGGGAACGTGGACAGCAGGACGTGCCCTGGGCTGGGATTGGCATCCCTGTCCTGCCCTGGGGTGGGATTTGTGTCCCTGCTCCTGCCCTGAGGCGGGATTGGCATCCCTGTTGTGCCCTGGGCTGGGATTTGGAATCCCTGTCCTGCCCTGGGCTGGGATTTGGAATCCCTGTCCTGCCCTGGGCTGGGATTTGCCATCCTTATCCTGCCCTGGGGTGGGATTGGAATCCCTGTGAAGGTTCCCAGCACAGCAGGAGCGGGAAGGGCGCCTGTCCCAAAGCTCTGGGGTGGGCGTGGGACGAAGCCAGGCTGGTTCAACCCCGGTGCTGAGCCTGTCCCCGTGTCCCCGTGTCCCCGTGTCCCCGTGTCCCCATGTCCCCGTGTCCCCGTGTCCCTGTGTCCCTGTGCCCCCATNATGCAGGGAGTGCCCAATGACACCAGGCTGGAAGATCAGAGTGAGATCCACTTAAAATGAGATTTGATGTTTGGAGGGATGCAGGGAGTGTCAGAGAACACCAGGCTGGAAGATCAGAGTGAGATCCACTTAAAATGAGGTCTGATGTTTGGAGGGATGCAGGGAGTGCCCAATGACACCAGGCTGGAAGATCAGAGTGAGATCCACTTAAAATGAGATTTGATGTTTGGAGGGATGCAGGGAGTGTCAGAGAACACCAGGCTGGAAGATCAGAGTGAGATCCACTTAAAATGAGGTCTGATGTTTGGAGGGATGCAGGGAGTGCCCAATGACACCAGGCTGGAAGATCAGAGTGAGATCCACTTAAAATGAGATTTGATGTTTGGAGGGATGCAGGGAGTGTCAGAGAACACCAGGCTGGAAGATCAGAGTGAGATCCACTTAAAATGAGGTCTGATGTTTGGAGGGATGCAGGGAGTGCCCAATGACACCAGGCTGGAAGATCAGAGTGAGATCCACTTAAAATGAGATTTGATGTTTGGAGGGATGCAGGGAGTGTCAGAGAACACCAGGCTGGAAGATCAGAGTGAGATCCACTTAAAATGAGGTCTGATGTTTGGAGGGATGCAGGGAGTGCCCAATGACACCAGGCTGGAAGATCAGAGTGAGATCCACTTAAAATGAGGTCTGATGTTTGGAGGGATGCAGGCAGGGAGTGTCAGAGAACACCAGGCTGGAAGGTCAGAGTGAGATCCATGATTCGCAGGCAGATCCAGACTTTGAGGAAGGCCCAGTGCTGGCGAGGTTGTTGGAATCTAGGTCAGTGAGCATCGGGGATTTGGGAGGTAAGCAGCCCATGCAGGCACACGTGGATCTCAGCTCTAGACTGGCAAGGACAGGCGCAAACGGCTCAAAACCCTCCCTGCCAAGCAGCAGTGGCTCCTCGGAGCCTTCCTGAGCCTCTCCCTCAGCTCCTGAACCCCTGGCAGTGAGGGGCAGCTGCTTCTCTTCACTGCCAGTTCTCCTCACCTGTTTTTTTTTTCGGTTTTGTTTTGTTTTGCAGGAGTGCCTGGATAAATTCGGGGACAGCCTGCAGGAAATGATCAATTATCACATGGTAAGGTGCTGCTTCCTCCCGGCCCTGTGGGTGCTGGTGGCACTGCTGATGTCCCCCGTGTTTGCCACAAAGGAAGGCTGAAAAAAAAAAACCCCTTCATGAAGGAAGAGGAGAATTCACCAAACTCCTGCACTCCAGAATTTTTTTTTCTTCTTCTTTTTGGGCAGCAGAGGGGTTTGTAGTGAGGACACACAGGGGCCTGAGGAGGATTTTGGGGCAGGTTTGGGATAGATTCTGGAGCCTGGCATCCAAATTAGTGGCATCAGGCCACGGGTGAGGGTGTGGAGGGCTCAAACCAGCGCTGGTCGGGGGATGTTCTGCGCTGAAGGATTTGAACACCCGGGGCTTGTTAACGCTGCACCGAGATCAAAGCAGGGAAATGCCCACACAACGACTCTTCCCTCACCCACCAGCGCAGCCCCAGGAGCTCAAATCTGCCCTTTCTGCACCCAAAACCTCCCAGAAAAAGGAAGGTGCCTCACTCTGGGTGGCTCCGGACCCGCAGTGGGAAGTCTGGCTGTGAGAGCCCGAAGCAGAAGTGCTCTAAAGCGCAGGAGCTGCGGGGTGTCAGCTCTGCCTGACCCACTTTTGGCCACGAGGGCCCTGTCAGAGCCCATTAGGCTCTGAAATGCAACAAAACCTCTGCAGCTGCAGGAGAAGCTGCACCCAGTCCCTTCCATTATTTCGTGAGGCAGGTGGAAAGGCTTTTTCCCAGGGGGAAAAAAAACGACAGCAGCTCTGCCAGGACTGTGGGGATCCGGGAGGAGGAGAAGTGTGAGGGAATAAATCAGTGTCAGCAGCAGAGCGAAGGAGTTTTCGTGGCAAAGCAGAGAAAATCCTGATTTCCTTCCATGAAACCTTCCTGCCACGGGGCACCTGAAGCCCCGAGAAGCTCCCCCTTCATCCCAGGGATCCCATTCCAGGTTCCAGCCAGGAACCTCTGGATGCAGAATATCTGCAGCTTGCCCTGGAATGGGAATTGTTTTCCCCTCAGCAGGAGGATCCTTCCCAGAGCTGGGAATTCCTTCCCCTGCGCCCCCCTCACTCCCTGTGGCATTTCCCTGCTGCCACCACCACATTCCCAGGGCGGATATTCCCAAATCCTGCCTCCCCCAGCCTTGGGAGAGCGCAGCAGAGCGAATCCCTCTCCAGGAAATGGCTTTGGAATGACTTCGGCTGCATCCCCAGCCCTTTGCAGGGGTTCAGGGAGTTATTTTTGGTGCCTTCTGCTGTCTCCTGAGTGTGTGAGTGTGTCTTGGCTCCTCCAAGGATCTCAGCTCTGGGATGGATGTCAGAGCTTCGCTCCAGGAATGTTTCCAGGACAGTATGTACAACTGGAACCGGTTAGAAAGGGAAAATAACATCCCCTCCTCACAGAAAAAAAAAAAAAAAATCAGTTGTTCTAAGATTTTATTGCCAGAGCACGGGGCCTGCTTCAGGCACAGCAAAATCCAAGCTTGAAGCTGCTGGAATGTGAAGAGCTCTGAAGAATTCCCTTTTTTTCCCTCCTTTTAATGCACAGAGAGGAACAAACATCAAAGCCACCTGAGAGGGCAGGTGACAGGAGCTGGAGTCGGTGCCCTCTGCCTTTTTTTTTGGGGGGGGTCCTTTTAGCCACATTTCCTCTCTCCATTTTTAGCTTTTGTCATTCCTGCCTCACGGAGGGATCCCCAGCAGCTGCATTTGGATCCAGGCAGAGCCATTCCCAAAGCAGCCACGCATTCCCAGTGACCTGCTGAGTGCTCAGGAAGGTGGGATCCAAGATTTCCTGGGCTGCCCCCTGGAAGGGGCTGGGGATCTCAGGGCTCCTGGCCTTGGCTGCTTGTGTTGGCAGTTTTCCTGGGAACGGGTTTGTAGGGAATGCCAGGCTCAGGTGGGTGATGAGGATGCAGGAAGAGGTCCAGGAATGAATTTCTCCAGCTGGCTGGGTGTGACTGGAGCAGGGAATTGGGAACGGCAGCTCCTGGGGATGAGCTCCTGTCACATCCCACCGGCCCGATCCAGGGAGGAAATGCCCTGGGACCATCGGGAAGTTCTGTTCAGAGGCAGAAGGAATTTCCTGCCGATCCAGTGCTGACCTCTGCAGGCATCGCTGCAGCTGCACGTGGAGCTCCTCATTCCAGGCAGATTCCAGGCAGGATGCAGAGCACGGATTTCTCCTGGTGGCTGGACCGTGGATGGAGCATTTTCCTTTAGGGAGCCGTCATTCCCCTCATTTTTGGGCTCGGAATTCCAGGAATAACATCCTGGGCTGCTGGGAGCAGCAATTCCCGGCTTCTTTCCAGCTCCTGCTTGCCCTGGAGCCTGCTGGGATTCCTGCTCCTCGTGGAGCTGTAGGAACTCCATCCCTTTGGATCTTCCATCCCGATTTTAGGCTTGGAATTCCAGGAATAACATCCTGGGCTGCTGGGAGCAGCAGTTCCCAGCCAGATTTTGCTTTTTTCCAGCTCCTGCTTTCCCTGGAGCCTGCTGGGATTCCTGCTCCTTGTGGAGCTGCAGAAACCCCATCCCTTTGGATCTTCCATCCTGATTTTAGGCTTGGAATTCCAGGAATAACATCCTGGGCTGCTGGGAGCAGCAATTCCCGGCTTCTTTCCAGCTCCTGCTTTTTGGAGCCTGCTGGGATTCCTGCTCCTCGTGGAGCTGTAGGAACTCCATCCCTTTGGATCTCCCATCCCGATTTTAGGGTCACAATTCCAGGAATAACATCCTGGGCTGCTGGGAGCAGCAATTCTCAGCTTTTTTCCAGGTCCTGCTTTCCCTGGAGCCTGCTGGGATTCCTGCTCCTCGTGGAGCTGTAGGAACCCCATCCCTTTGGATCTCCCATCCTGATTTTAGGGTCACAATTCCAGGAATACCAGGTCACAATTCCATCCTGAACTTGCTTCGATTTCTTGAAAATTCCTCCCCCTAACAAGCCCAGGGTTGGATTTCTCCCGTTGCCTCAGGAATCTGGGAGCGGGGAATGTCAGATCCAGGTTTTTTGCTGCCGTTGGGGGAGAAGGATGGGAATTCCCTTCTCCCATCCTGCCCCAGACATGGCTGAGTCCCGGGCTGGGCCTCTCGTGTCCAGCCAAGAGAAGGAGGGTGGGGTGAGATTTTGGGCTGGAAAATCGGAAAACCGACGGATTTCGTTCCGAGCGCGGCTGGGAAAGGAGAGAAAGGCACGGGTTGGGTTTTATGTTTGAAGCTTCAGCCCTTCAAATCTGATTTATTTGAATGGAGGGCACGCTTGGAAACGTCCCCCTGGAGGATTTGCCTGGCAAAATCCGGGATGAGGGAGTGAACGGGATACGGGCGTCGCAGGGAAGGTGTGTTCCTCACCTGGAATTCCCTCAGGATCCGCTCGGCAATCCCTGCTCCAGGAGGGCTCTGTGGGAATCCCATCACTGACAGGAGCAGGGAGAGGAGGGTTGACGGAGCAGGAGGTGGAGAAATAAATAGAAAGATAAAAAAATACTAAAAAACAAAAATAAAAATAAAAATAAATATAAATATAAATACAAATATAAATATAAGTAAATCTAAATACAAATACAAATACAAATATAAGTAAATAGAAATATAAGGAAATAGAAATAGAAAGAAATCCAAATCCAAATCCAAATCAATATAAGTGTAAATGTAAATGTAAATATAAATATAAATACAAAAATAAAAAGAAATAGAAATAGAAATAGGTGTAAAGGAAGGGGCTTGGAAGGATTTCCTTGGCAAAAGAGAGTAAAATTCAAGAGGTTTTTAAGAGCTCAGCCTCTGTTCCGTGCACGGGACCCTCACCCGAGGCCCCAGCGTGGTTTTGGCTCTCCCCTCCTTCCCTGGATGCAGCGTTGAGGCTCCAGTGCCCTCCTCCGGCAAAACCAGGAATTCGGGATGGGATGGACACCTCAGAACCGGGAATTCAGGATTGGGATTGACACCTCAAAATGAGGAATTCGGGATGGGATGGACACCTCAGAACCGGGAATTCGGGATGGGATTGACACCTCAGAAGCGGGAATTTGGGATGGGATGGACACCTCAGAACCAGGAATTCGGGATGGGATGGACACCTCAGAACCGGGAATTCGGGATGGGATTGACTCTTCAGAACCAGGAATTTGGGATGGGATTGACAGCTCAGAACCAAGAATTCGGGATTGACCCATCCCAGCAGGGATGTGAAGGGAACAAAAGCTCTGCTGACGGAGGCGTGATGGTGGCAGCTCATCCCTGGGAGGCTCAGAGCCCTGGATGTGGAATTCTGCAGGAATTCTGCACCTGGGAATGCTGCAGGTTCAGAGCCCTGGATGTGGAATTCTGCAAGAATTCTGCACCTGGGAATGCTGCAGCTGTGGGGAAAAGTTGTTTTTTATTATGACAGGCACTAAATAATGAGCACCGCCAATCCCTGGAGTAAAGCTGAAGCTCCTCAAGAGCTGCTCATGAATTTTCGGACTCCTCCATGTTTCCACGCTGCAAAATAATTGATTTTTTTCCCCCCTCTTCCTTCCAGATCCTGTTTGACCAGGCCCAGCGGTCGGTCCGGCAGCAGCTGCACAATTTTGTCAAAGAGTGAGTATTTGTCTTTTCCTTTTGGTTTTGAGCTTCCTGAGCTCCCATTCCACGTGTCCTGGGGGTGCTGGGAGCAGAACCACGACCTCCCTGCAGGGCTGGTCCTCCAGGAGGAACCCATCCCAAATTCCACCTGCAGGGCTGATCCTCCAGGATGAACAGATCCCAAAATTCAGATCCTGCAGGGCTGATCCTCCGGGATGAAAATTCCACAATTCAGATCCCTTCAGGGCTGATCCTCGAGAATGAACAAATCCCAGAGTTCAGATCCTGCAGGGCTGATCCTCTGGGATGAACCCATCCCAAATTCCACCTGCAGGGCTGATCCTCTGGGATGAACAGATCCCAAAATTCAGATCCTGCAGGGCTGATCCTCCAGGATGAACCCATCCCAAATTCCATCTGCAGGGCTGATCCTCCAGGATGAACAGATCCCAGAGTTCAGATCCTGCAGGGCTGATCCTCCAGGATGAACAGATCCCACATTCCACCTGCAGGGCTGATCCTCCGGGATGAACCCATCCCAAATTCCATCTGCAGGGCTGATCCTCCAGGATGAACCCATCCCAGAGTTCAGATCCTGCAGGGCTGATCCTCTGGGATGAACCCATCCCAAATTCCACCTGCAGGGCTGATCCTCTGGGATGAACAGATCCCAAAATTCAGATCCTGCAGGGCTGATCCTCCAGGATGAACCCATCCCAAATTCCATCTGCAGGGCTGATCCTCTGTGATGAACAGATCCCAAAATTCAGATCCTGCAGGGCTGATCCAATAACGATCATAAAATAAAACCAAAAATATGAAAATAAAACCAAAAATAATAATAAAACCAATCATAATAATAATAAAATAAAAAATGTCTTTCCCTACTAACTCTCTGAAGAAGGACTGGATTTAACCTGGAGTTTCTCCAGCTGGACACGCTGGGCTGAGCCAGGATCCTGCTGNCTGGAATATTTCCAGCTGGACACGCTGGGCTGAGCCGGGATCCTGCTGGAGCAGCATCTCGGCGTGGCCACAGCCTCAGTGCCCCTCTCCACGCTTTATTCTCACCCTGCTAACCCTGATTTCTGCCCATTTCTGCCCATTTCTCCTCATTTTTCCTTTGCTGGGCCCCAGCGACGTGAGGAAGTTCAAGGAGGCCAAGAAGCAGCTGGACAAGGTGCAGATCGGTGGAGCCTCGTGTAGGAGCGGGGAGAAANTGATGAACAGATCCCAAAATTCAGATCCTGCAGGGCTGATCCAATAACGATCATAAAATAAAACCAAAAATATGAAAATAAAACCAAAAATAATAATAAAACCAATCATAATAATAATAAAATAAAAAATGTCTTTCCCTACTAACTCTATGAAGAAGGACTGGATTTAACCTGGAATATTTCCAGCTGGACACGCTGGGCTGAGCCGGGATCCTGCTGGAGCAGCATCTCGGCGTGGCCACAGCCTCAGTGCCCCTCTCCACGCTTTATTCTCACCCTGCTAACCCTGATTTCTGCCCATTTCTGCCCATTTCTCCTCATTTTTCCTTTGCTGGGCCCCAGCGACGTGAGGAAGTTCAAGGAGGCCAAGAAGCAGCTGGACAAGGTGCATTTCCATGGGGGCTTTGAGGGCAGCGTGTAAAAATAATAAAAGAAACCCCCAAAATAACCATGAAATAAAGCCAAAAATAATCATAAAATAAAGCTAAAAAAAAGGCATAAAATAAGAAATGTCTTTCCCTACTAACTCTCTGAAGAAGGACTGGATTTAATCTGGAGTTTCTCCAGCTGGACACGCTGGGCTGAGCCGGGATCCTGCTGGAGCAGCACCTCGGCGTGGCCACGGCCTCAGTGCCCCTCTCCACGCTTTATTCTCACCCTGCTAACCCTGATTTCTCTGATTTCCTGGCCCAGCGACGTGCGGAAGTTCAAGGAGACCAAGAAGCAGCTGGACAAGGTGCGCGAGGACATGGAGATCTCGCTGGTGAAGAACGCGCAGGCGCCGCGGCACAAGCCCCACGAGGTGGAGGAGGCCACGGGCACGCTGACCATCACCAGGAAATGCTTCAGGCACCTGGCCCTGGATTATGTGCTGCAGGTGGGGGGGGTCGGCTTTGCCCCCCACCCCTTTTTGGGGGGCTCGGGGTGGGGTTCTGTCCCTAAAAGCCGCGGGATGGAGGAGCGGCGCTCCGCGAGGAGCCCCGAGCGCGGCGCCCGGCCGGGGCCGAGCCCGGCCTCGGCTCCAGCAGCGCCTCGCGCCTGACGGGGCAAATATTCCTGGTTCGGCCTCGGTTAGAGGGATAAAGAGAAATTTCCCTTTATTTCGCTCGCAGAAATTCCCGGCCCTCGCACAATTTGGAATTTAATTTAATAATAGAAATTTATTTCAGTCAGAGAAATTCCCGTCCCTCGCACAATTTGGAATTTAATTTAATGAGAGAAATTTCTTTCACTCAGAAGAATTCCAGTCCCTCACACAATTTCTAATTCAATTTATTGAGAGAAATTTCCCTTTATTTCACTCGGAGAAATTCCCGTCCCTCACACAATTTGTAATTTAATTTAATGAGAGAAATTTCCCTTTATTTCACTCGGAGAAATTCCCGTCCCTCGCACAATTTACAATTCTATTTAATAATAGAAATTTATTTCAGTCAGAAAAATTTCAGTCCCTCGCACAATTTGGAATTTAATTTAATGAGAGAAATTTATTTCAGTTAGAGAAATTCCTGTCCCTCACACAATTTGTAATTTAATTTAATGAGAGAAATTTATTTCAGTCGGAGAAATTCCAGTCCCTCGCACAATTTCTTACTTAATTTAATGAGAGAAATTTCTTTCACTCAGAGAAATTTCAGTCCCTTACACAATTTCTAATTCAATTTAATGAGAGAAATTTCTTTCACTCAGAGAAATTCCCATCCCCTGCACAATTTCTAATTTAATTTATCCAGGTATCCTTTAGTGTTTAATTAAAATTTTAAGAATTTATCCAGGTATCTTTTGGTATTTAAAGTTTTATGACATGAATTTATCCAGGTATCTTTTGGTGTTTAATTCAAGTTTTAGGACATGAATTTATCCAGATGTCTTTTGGTGTTTAATTTACAGTTTTATAGTGAGTGAGGAGAGTTATTTTATTCTTTTTTAGCTGAAATATGGAAGAAATCAGCTGAAAATTGATAAATTGAACATTCCCTTCACCGGGGCAGGGTTTGGGTGCAGACCCAGACCCAGCAGAGATTTTACCCAGCCCACGTTAAAAACCCAGTTCTGCATTTATTCCACCTTTTCAATCCCACCTGCAATTCACCCAAAGCGGCCTTTTCCTCCTGGAATTATTCAGGAATAATTTCTGATTGATTTCCGGGGGGGTTTTCAGCGAATTTGGGAGACTCCCAGGCCACGTGAGCTGCGGATGCTCAGAGGGCCGTGTCCTTTTTCCCCCTCGCAGATCAACGTGCTGCAGGCCAAGAAGAAATTCGAGATCCTGGACGCGGTAAGACCCTGAGCGGCTGCAGGAAAGGAGCCCTGGATGCTCCTCAGGGAGAGCAAATCCAGCTTTTTTTAGGGATTTAGAACGCTGCTTGATGCCCCAGAAGGGAGGAGAAGAAGAAGGATAAATTGGTTTGGGAAAGCGGAAAAATAAAGGGGTTAAAAAGGGGTTAAACCCTTTTTTTTTTTTTTTTTTTTAAAATTTTTTTTTTTTCACTGGTGGGGATGAAAAAAGGGAATGAGGGTTTTTCCACTGTGCCCTGACCCAGCTGTTGTTTCCCTCCCCAGATGTTGTCCTTCATGCACGCCCAGTTCACCTTCTTCCAGCAGGGCTACAGCCTCCTGCACGAGCTCGAGCCCTACATGAAGAAATTGGCCGCGGAGGTGAGGGGCTGGGGCCGGGCTCTGTCTGCACCCCGAAAGGACAGAGGGACGCCCCCTGTCCCAGCCAGCCCGCGCCCGGCCCTCGGGGAACGCTCGGGGAATCCTCCTGGGGGTGCTGCACGAGCGGGGGCACAGCCAAACGTGGCTTTTGGCCCCTTTTTCCCTCTTTTTTCCCTCTTTTTCCCTCTTTTTGCCTCCTTTTCGCCTCTTTTTTTGCTTCTTTTTCGCCTCCTTTTCGCCTCCTTTTTCCCTCCTTTTCCCCTCTTTTTGCCTCCTCTTTGCCTCATTTTATCCTCCTTTTCTCCTCCTTTTCCCTCCTTTTTCTCTCCTTTTCCCTCTTTTTTCCCTTTTTGCCTCCTCTTTGCCTTTTTTTTTGCTTCTTTTTCGCCTCCTTTTCCCTCCTTCTTCTCTCCTTTTTCCCTCTTTTTTCCCTCTTTTTCTCTCCTTTTTCCCTCTTTTTCCCCTCTTTTTGCCTCCTTTTTGCCTTTTTTTTGCTTCTTTTTCGCCTCCATTCCCCCTCTTTTCCCCCTCCTTTCCCCCTCCTTTCCCCCTCCTTTTCCCCTCCTGTTTCTCTCCTTTTCCCCTCTTTTCCCCCTCTTTTTTCCCTCCTTTTCCCCTCTTTCCCCCTCCTTTCCCCCTTTTCAGTCATTTGGGATGCTGGGCACATCTGCTGCCACCCCAGAGCCGTCTCCTCGAGCTCCATCCTGACTTTTCCCCCTTTTTTCTGCCCCCCTGCCCTCAGCTGGACCAGCTGGTGATCGACTCCGCCGTGGAGAAGAGGGAGATGGAGCACAAGCACGCCCTGATCCAGCAGAGGGTGAGTCCCGCTGCCGCCAGCCGCGGTGCCCAGCTGGGAGCTGCCAGGGCGAGGCTGGCACAGCCCGGCTGGCACCGACAGCCTCAAATCCAGGATTTTCCTGACTTTTCTGGGTGTGGGAGGGACGGGGACACGCCAGGACCCCTCAGGCCTGGGCACCTGGGTGGGTGTTTTGGTCCGTTCTGGCTCTTCCTTCCTGCTTTTGCCTCCTTCTTTTCTGCTGAGGATTCAAACTCTGGGAACGGAGGATTTAAACTCGGAACTGAGGATTCAAACTCTGGGAACTGAGGATTCAAACTCTGGGAATTTAAACTCTGGGAACTGAGGATTTAAACTCTGGGAAC
>VZTF01006544.1:112245-140723 GCA_013397755.1 Cnemophilus loriae | reverse complement strand
CATGGCGCGACCCGCGCCCGCGCACGTCCCGCGCGTGCGCAGGGCGGGCGCTGGGGGAGCGGCAGCGGCGTGAGGGGAGACGCGGGCACAGGGGCGGGGAATGACAGGGGCGGTCAGGCTGGGAAGGTCATCCCAGACCATCGAGTCCGACCTGTGCCCAGTCCCCACCTTGTCCCCAGCCCGAGAGCTCCGAGTGCCACGTCTGGGCCTTCCTTGGACACCTCCAGGGATGGGGACTCCAAACCTCCCTGGGCAGCTCCAAGGCCTGGCCACCCTTTCCATGGAGAAATTCCTGCTGGTGTCCACCCTGAGCCTCCCCTGGCCCAGCCTGAGGCCGTTCCCTCTCCTCCTGTCCCTGTTCCCTGGGAGCAGAGCCCGACCCCCCCGGCTGCCCCCTCCCGTCAGGGAGTTGTGCAGAGCCGGAAGGTCCTCCTCGAGCCTCCTTTTCATCTTGTTAACTTCATTCTGTTTTGACATCTCTTCAAGTTTAAGGTTTATTTGGAGGCCGCTTTTTGGTGGAATTTTATGACTTCAGTCTCATCTCTCTCATACGTATATCTACGTTTATATTTATAATCTACGATTATATTTATAATCACTTTGCTTCCCAAAAGCTGTAAAGGAGCCTTTTACACCATAAAGTCCTCCCATCAACAGCCATGAGAGTATAAATTGTGTTTTTTTCATTACTGTAGGAGTTCAGTAACAGCAATACCATCAGAGTGAAGCCACGCAGACACATCTCCAGTAGTGTTCTTTTTTCTCTCCCCATTACAAATGTGAAGAAATCAATTAATTTCTGTGTCAGAACTATTTTAAGCTAGAAAAAAAGCTTGTATGCACAAGTGTCACAATCATCCCTTACTAGAATACCTGTTTGAAATATTTTTTGTCTTCTGTTCATCTACACTAATATTAGATGTTTGAAATCCACCTTTTGTAACACCAATGCTTCTCCCCAATTTGACTGCAGGCCCTGCACAACTGTACCACATATCTAACCCTGTGGAAAATCTGGATGTCTCTGGGATAGCAGTGGGAGAGAATTAGCTATATTTGTAGTAAAAAGAAAGCGGTAATTAAATTAATTTGATAAAACATATGTTTACAGGTGGAGGGGATGCAGAAACATTTGAGAGCGGAGTCAGAACAATGAACTACTTACAATTTTGAATGGAAAACCTGCCCAGGTAACCCAATCCCACTTTGTAACCCTCAAATCACAGGCTAACATGAGCATTTGTCACCACACTCATTCAGGAAGCATTTGCCACAACACTTGTGGCATGAGTATTTATCAGTCAAGTGGGACTATTAAAATTTCTGAGTCAGAAATAAATTGATCAAGATTATAGAGTGAGTCAATGCAGAGCCAGAAATAGCATTCACAAGGCCTGATTTTAAGCCCTGTGCTCAAACCACTACACAGGTTCCTTGAGGCATTTGAATGATGTAATTAATGTTTGTAATTTGAATCCTGGAATGGAAAATGCTGTGACAATGGCAGGGTTGGAGGGACACAAAACCACATGTTAATAGAAGAGAAACAATGGCCATAAATTCCTGGGAAAAGCTTTTTGTACTGGAGTGCAATACAAAGATTTTTCTTCTAGGGGGGGAAAAAAAAGCCTTTAAGTCAATTGAAATCAAACAAGTAACAAGACCTGTGCCAAGATGATCCCACTGGTTTATCTCATGGTTCCAAGGTGTTCTAAATGTTTGAAACAAGTGAAGAAGGAAAGCTGTGGCTGCCCCTGGATCCCTGGAAGTGTCCCAGGCCAAGCTGGACGGGACTTGGAGCACCCTGGGACAGTGGGAGGTGTCCCTGCCCATGGCAGGGGGTGGCACTAGATGGAATTTAAGGTCCCTTCCAACCCAAAACGTCCCATGATTCTCAAGTCTAAAACATGCCATGACTACTTTAATTTTCTTTGTTTAGTATTTCTGTTCCCCAAAGCTGAAAAAGAGCCCTTTCCTGAGCTGGACACACCCAGCATCCCCCCAGCACAAGGGCTCTTTGCTCTGCATGCCTCGGCTGAAATCTTTGTACTGCAATAATCCACCCTAGAAACGCATTTATAGTGTTTCATATTTAGCAACAACTGATCACTGTTGATTCCGGAGATGACTTCGAGGGACAGTGACCACAACTTGCCGTGACCCCTTGCAGTTCCGAAGCCTCCACCTCTTTACAATAATGTTTTGCCTCCTAGTGGAGAGCCCCATCTCAGAAAAGCATTATTAAAACCAGCCAGGGCTGTTTTCCTGTTTGCAGAGGTTGAGACTGTTAAAATTGGAGGGTAAAATTCACTGTGTAGAGAAATTGAATTTGCAGTTTTTATTCTCTCAGCTGTGAAACAAACACTGGTTTTATTCCACCGCTCATTATACAAGCCCAAACCAGGTTAAATAAGATGTTTGCTGCGGGCAAACAAACAGCTCCAGACACCCACAGTCATTACACAGCAGCCTCACTCCCAGCACACCTCGATCCAAGACACCAGTCCTTCCCTTTACAACAGCCAATTCCACGGGAAAGGGCAAAAGGAGGCACCTTTTATTCAATAAAAGGAGTGTTTGACGTGAGCCGGGATATTTTACACCTCTACAGCCTGAGGGGAAGAGCGGCACACAGGAAATTGCTTCCCAGCTCTGCTGTGCCTAAGAAGACAACAATAAAAATCTCTATTAAAATACTGGTACTCCATCATCCATAGCCCCTCTCCAGGAGGGGAAAACCTACAGGTTTCTGCTTGTCAGCACTACCTGAGCTTTTTCCAATCAGGCTGATAATAAAAGGATCTGTAGTTAAGCAATAAATGATCCTGTCCTCCCTGAACAGAGCAGTAGGGGAGCAGGTGCTTCTGCATATCCAGCGTGTTTTCCAGGCAGCAGCCACGTCCTAGCAGGGAAGTGACAAAGGACTTGAGGCACAGGGCTCTCCTGCACCTCGGCATTGTGTCAGCTGGATAAACACCTCACCCTGAACAGTAACTGGTCGCAGGAGTGACATTGTGGTTGTCACATTGCAGATACAAACCACCTAAGTGGTGGCTGGTGGCATTTCAGTACCATCAGGACAAGAGTGCAGGGAAGAGAACGCCTTCTCCGTGTTCAGTCTGGCATTCAGGGAGTGCGAATGGAGAATTTGCACTGGTTTTACTGGCCACTAAGGAGGCTGCCCGACTGGAGCAGCTGAAGGCAGTGACCAGCACAGTCCTGCCTGGGACAGGAATAGGGACACTGTTCCCCAGTGGGGAAACTGTTCCCCAAGCACAGGGAAGAGACCACTCATTAAAAAATACCTGCAAATACAGAAAAGGGGAAAGGCAGGAAAGAGCATAAAAAGCATCCTGACAAAGTATATTCTCTGCATACTTTTATTAATAAAATATACGATTTACAGCATGTATCAGTGGACAGTGTCCTTAGAGAATTCTCTAATGGATAGTGTGACAGCACAGGCAGGAGCTGGGTTTGGTGAGGACACGTTAAATCTCAGATGACATCTCAGGGATCACCAACAAACCCAAACCCTTTCCCAAGGCAAGCTTTAACCCATGCCACCAGGCCCAGCTGTGGTCCAAGAGGAAGCTGTACTGGAGTATTGCTCTAGGTGACTGCACCCGGTCACTCTGTGCCATCTTCACGTGCTCGGGGTGGGGCTGTGCTAAGCACCTTTAGTGCATCCCTGGGGCTATCTGGGTGGCACAGGAACAGCAGCCTCAATGCCATGGCCCTCGTCTTCCCAATCCAGTATCGTTAAACCTACGCCTTCACAAAACATGATTTTACCAGCTCCACAGCAAAAGCATCTCATCACCTCAGTGCCCTCACGATAAGATAAAGAATAAACCTTGGCCCTGGAAACAGCTGTATGTGTGATTAACGTTACTCAACGAGTCGTTTCTTGAACCGTTCGCAAGTCTGGTTGCTGGAGTAAAATTAGTCACATGCTACTAAGTAGGAGTAGGGCCCACTCATTTATTCACCCAATGGAAAACAGCTGCTGTCCCTGGGGCAGTTCGTTTGTTTTACAAGGCTAACAGGTGAAAAAAAAGGTAAAATCCTTACAAAGGCTCATGGTCAAGCATGCATGGTACAAGACAAATACTGTATTTAAGAGAACCAGATTAATAAATATTAGAATTTTTACATTTTCAAACCACTGCACAAGGACTTAAAAAAATTGAAGAGTGACTGTAATAGTAGTCCTGTTAACAATCTCTAACCCAGCCAAAATTTTACAGCAGAAACAGTATCTCAGTTGATCAAATCATAACGTCATTTTAATAACTACCTCTAAGCCACAGAAATAATTAAATATAGGCAACTCAAAAGTGAAAATTCTCCCAGTCAAGGTAAATTCACCATGACTTCAAACTTCACTGAACATTTCAATGAAGGAAGAGCAAAACCTAAAAGCACATTTAGCAAAAATATCCGCAAGTAAAAACTCATGAGCCTTATAAAGCATCAATATCTAGTTCATCTTTGGATAAGCCTCATGTGCTGAAGAGTTGAAATCTCTCACATCACTATGAACACTCATTTCATGCAGCTTCTGTACTCCACGTGTTCAGCTCCTTGCACCAGTGAACATTTCCGTAAGTGCAGGAACTTTGCAAAGTCAAAAGCCAGAAGAGAATACTTGCATGGTTAAAACTACATTTCCAGTTAGCAGTAAATACAGAAAATTGAGCAGCAGAATGCAGTGCAGTCATTAGCTATGGAACCATGGTGCCGGTACTACAGAACACAACACAAGAGCTCAGACAACTTCTCACAAAGCCACAGGGGACTTGGTGCTCTAAACAAGGCATTAAAGGTATTTTATCCCAAAACAAGGCATTGAAGAAACCAGGATGAAACTAAACATTAAGACATCAGTCCCATAAAATGGAATCTAAAACCTGAAGATTCTATTCCTGTTCTGATTAAAGCAACAGGTTAAAAAGAGGAACATTCAAGGACATGGGAAGTGACTGCTCAGATCAAAACCTGACAGCAGTTGTAGTGCCAAGATGGAAGTGATCACACACTGGCTGGTGCTCAGGTTCCTCAGGAGTGAATGCAGGTACCTGTGAAATCCCTCCCTCTCTTCATTCCCATGCAAAATAATTAATACTGGTTAAAATCATTACAAAAAACATTTTATTTTCATGCATCTAAGATAAAACACAGAGTATTTGTATAAAGAGGTAGATTTAAAAAAAAAAAAGAAAACAGATTCTCCATTCTTTGTCACTTTTATTCAGTAGTTTGTTTGTTTTTTTCCTTATTTTCTCTTTTTTTTTGGTGCCAGACATGGCAAGGAGTGATTACAGTCAACTGTTTATTAAAACATTTGTTGCAACACAGACCCCCTTTACCACTGACCCCAAACGGACCCATTTTATGTGCTTTATTTTGTTTTTTTTTTTTCCATACACCACCACCCAAGGAGAGGTGGAGGGGGATGAAGGGGGAAGGGGGAGTCCAGGAGGCCAGAAGGAAGAGGAATGCTACAAGCCACAGCAAGAATGAGCTGTATTTAATAAAAAAAGGGGGCCACGAATGATACAGTAATGAGGTTACACAATTAAATCCCATAGCATGATTGAAGGCTTTCCCTGTGTCTGACGTCATCACAATGGAAGGCATAAAAAGTGGAGTAAACTGATGTTGAGACAGTCCAGTCTAGTCCATTAGGCAAGATGGTGCAAGTAGTCATTTAAATTAAAAAGTGCCCTATCCTCACCTAAATGGCTAGCAGACATGGAGACAACAGAGCCACAGAGCCTTCTCCATGGAACTATAAAAGTGTGTTGTCATATGGCACATTTTTAAACACTGGAAAGGGGTGCCATAATGGACCTCTCACTCGCTTTCGTTACAGGTACAAATTCTAGATTCAACTATTTCAACTATGCAGGAAGTGACTCTTCAGTTAGGAATGCCAACCCTAATTCATCTTGTCTTGAAATATATACAAGTTGTTTGTGGTAGCTACGGCAATGATGTTCTCCTTGGGGTGCCAGGCTGTGTGCAGGATCTTCTTGTTGAAGTCTAAGCTGTCGACACTGATCTCGTCCTTCTTTCTCTTGCCGCTGGCACACACCTTCCGTGGCTTCAGCACTGTGCGGGGTTTGTTGTTCTCCCGGGACGCCTCCAAGGTGATGTCTCGCTTCGTGTTTCTGTCAAACATTCTGAAGAAGTTGTTGTAAGATCCTGTCATGACAATGCTGCACAGAGGGGGAAAGAAGAAAGAGGTCAGTTGGGAATTCCTTCTCCTTTTAGCAATCCAGAAGATCCCAACTCAGATCACGCAAATGGAAAGGGGGTGGCCTCACCCGCATCTGCTACAGCTAAAGGGAAGCAGGCACTGCAATGTTTTATAAATTTAAAACCTCCTCAAAATACCCTTTTTCCTTCCCTGGGCCCTTTGAGGTATTTTGTTATCCAAGCACCTCGAATGTGCAATTATTTAGTTTGCTTTTCACACACACACAGCGGAGAGATCCAAAATACCCCAAAAACATCGGATTTTTAGCCATGTGATTTTAGTGACACACAAATTGTGTGAATTTAGGTACTAAGCAGCACATCTAGTTTGTGAAAATCCCTTATACCTCCTGATTCTGCATCAGCTATTCAGTAAGAAAAATACACTTACAAGTTTCCCTGTCCTTCCTTTGCCTCAAAAAATATTTGAACAGAAAGATGCCAAATTAAAAAGAAAATAATGAAAAAGCATCATGTCTGACAGTACTGACAGGGAACCAGTGAGCTGTTTCAGATGCAGCAAATAAGCAGTTAATGACATGATTAGCACAGAAGCAAGAGCTGTCCTAAATAGTGTTATTGGCAGGTCACTACCATGGCAAATCACTGTAAAAAGCAACATTCCTGGAAGGTTTCCCCACAGTTTCCCCAAGAGGTCTGGTGCAGATTCTTACAGAGCTAATAATGCACATGTTAAAGTCTACTGAAGTACTACAACGTTGTCCAAAACCAGGTATTTGAGGTCCGCTTCCCATCTTAAGAATAACCTGGAAAGATCTGAAGTGCATAGGGATAAGAATTCCACTTGCCTGTCTGATCCATTCCAACAGCATTCGAACTTGTCAAAAATGCAATCGTTTTCATACAGCGAGCAGAGTTTACTTCTGAGGTATTCGTGCACCTGGAAAAGAGGGATCAGAAAAACTGAGTGAGCACTAGACTCACACACCTGTAAAACAGCCTTCCCAGACTGGTCCAAAAGCAAGAAATTACCCGAGACTGCTCACAAGAGCTCTTTCTTATAAAGAAAACAGCAATTTTCAGTGGCAGCTAAAAACATTTTATGAAAAGGAAACGTTTCACCTCCTATTTTCTTCAGAAAATAACAGAGAACATGAAGACAGCTGAATCCTTGTCATGGTTCTCATGGCTGGAGATCACCTCTCCACCTCCCACATTCCCCACTGGGTAAGAGGGAGGCTTTTTCAGCCCCAAACACGGGTTTGGGTTCTGTCACCACCCTGCAAGTACCAAGATCCTTCAGCAGGAGTGTGGAATCCCCAAACCTCAGGGATGCTCTGCCTGAATCTACAGACAAAACTATAACTGCCACATGAAGACCATCAGTAAGACTCAGCCTCTGTCCAGGTTTTTTAATTTCCAACCCACATGATTTTCACCCAATACCTGGTATGTTTCCACAGGTCTATTTTCCATATTTAAATCCCAGATCTTCACTGACAGATAATCTCTAGTCATCATATATCGGCCACTATGGCTAAATTTGACATCAGATATGGAAGAGATGATTTCAGAGAAAAATGATCTGTTGCTAGGATCTTCTGGTTCTTCAAACACTGCAGGAAAATAAGACAGTCATTTCAAGCGGTAAGTTTGTGTCTCTTTGACACAAGATACACCTGAATTGCTTTAACATTGTCTCAATAAGCTTTCCACCTTGGGTTACTCTGTGTTATATAAAATAACTTTCAAGGAGAAACACTTGTAATACAGTTGCCATACTCCCTTACTGTTGTAGTAAACCAAGGTCAGCTTCTTAATAACTGAATTATTTGCTAGTATGTGAAGTCTTGATTCACATATGCAAGGTTTACAGTATCAAGTACCAACCAAATGGCCTTTAACTACCTCAAGTCTGCAAAAAGCCATTCCTGGTGTCTAAATAGAAGCTGCTACTCATTTTATTCACTATTTTTACTCCAGAAAAACACAAATATAAGTTTAAGACTTATTTAGATTTTAGGCTTTAGATCTGTTCAGTATACTACAGGAATCCTATACAAATCCACACAGACAATTCAGTGTTTAATATAATCTAACAGCAAATGTCCACTGGCAGAGGGAGACATTAAACCGCAGCACTCACACTTTGAATGTCTGTCACAGAGGGCTGATGCCCTCATGTCACACAGGCGAATGGTGCCTTTACTGCTGCTGTAGACAAACGTGCTGCAGCTGTTGGGGTGGAACTCTGCAGCTGTGATCACCTCTGTCAGCTCCTCCATGTTGGCAGGCTTGATATCTACAATATCTGCAGCAGCTCATTAAGGAACTGCCTCCAGTGAAATGGGTTTTTCCCAGAGTATTTTTCAGTTTTAGATGCTTTCAGAAATGCTGCTTCAGGCTTGTGGGACCCAGGCACAACCCAGGTAAGAGTTAAAAATCAAGCCACACAATTTGTCTACAAAACAAGGTGGTAACATCACATTCTGTATCAGTTTCAAGATAATTCTTACAGCAGCAAAAACCTGTGTAAGTTTTGCTCCACTCCAACAGTAATTAATTCTATACTACAAATTATCTCCCAAGTTTTTCATATAGAACTTTATTTTGCTTAAATTCTAATTATACTGCTACATTATAAAATGCTATTTTGTATTAAAAACTTGACACAGGTGTGGCTGCTCCATCCCTGAAGTGTCCAAGGCCAGGTTGGAGCAACTTGGGATAGTGGAAGGCGTCCTGCCCACCTGCTTGAACTTTAATGTCCCTTCCAAACCAAACCATTCCTTCTCCAGAAGTAAAAGCCCTTACAGTTACTAGGGAGAAATAACCAGGATTAATGGAGATTAATTCTCTGTATATATACACTAAACACTTCTCATGAAAGGAAATAAAATCCAACAGTTTTCCTGTTCCCATCCCACAGAACAATGGCAAAAGGATACTAAAACTTCTGTCTGTGATTTCTAGGTGCCATAGGTTGATCCGCAGGTCATCTGCAGACAGGTACGTTTCATAGTCACTATTGATGGAGATGGAATTGATGTGATATGTGTGGGCATTGGCAAATATCCTTCGTGGGCTGGCTTCCACCATGAGGTCCATAGGCCTGAACACTGGCACCTGCAACACAAAGGGCATGGCAAGAGTGAGATCCAAACCTACCACAGACATCAGCACTCCTCAGCACAGTCCTTCAACATGCCAAGGTGGGTGCAGTATCTTAAATGTCAGTATTTCTGCCAAGTGGCATCACAGAAAAGATGAAGTTAATGATGTGATGGGGCAGTTCCTCCCTGATCCATGGGCTAGGAGAGGAGAAATTAGCTGATTGTGAGCTACTCACTCGTAGTGTTGTAACTGTAGTAGGATCCCTATACCGTCCATCCTCCTCCTTTAAATTATAACCCTCAGGTCTTTTGTCCCTTTCACTGATTTTCCATAACTTTATTGTTTTATCTGCAATGAAACAGCCACAGTTTAAAATGAGAGCTGTGGAGAGACACCAGTCATCACTGCTGATGCCTTCAAACAAGACAAGGCCGCCCACGAGCACCAAAAGAGACAAAAATGCTGCTTGGGGAAAACAAGACAAGATGAAAAGCATTAAAAAACCTCCTCCACAGTTTGTTCTTTTTATAAGAGTTAGAGCAAGTTTCAGTTAGGACAGGGATTGCTATGAATGATTAATGTATGCTCTGACACAGGAACTCACACACACATGAAGGTCTCTGGGCTATAAAGCAACTAAATCCCAAATATGCTACCCTGGACACCTGTGCCCAGGGAAGCCACCAGAACCACATCCTCACATGCTTGCAGTTAAACCCTGCTTGATTCCAGCCCTTTAGAGAAGATTAGACCAAATCCTAATAGCAAACCTACATAATAATATGTTATGGTGCAAAATGAAGCCAGAACTTACCATTTGTAGACAATAAAAACTGAGCAGCATTTTTCTGAGGTAACCACCTAATTTTGTTGATCTTCTCTTCAATTTCTAAACTTTTCAAGTAGTCAAACTCTGGTTCATGGCTTTGAAAGGTACTGTAAACATTGTATTCTCCCCTACTGTGAGACTGGGTTTTGTTCTAAAAAGAGAATTAAATGATCAAGACATGTATACAATGTACATTGGGGTACAACCTGCTTGATTTTCATGAGCCTGTCAACCAAATGAGATGAGCATCATCTCTCTTGCACGAAATTTATTAACGTTTCTACTATTTTGGCTACAAAAACATCAGAGAAGAGAGTTTATGCAGCAGCTTCTGTTTCCAGAAACTCCCCTCAGAACATGAATAACATCTCCAACAAGTTTTCACGTTAATGCTGAGCAGCTGAACAAACTAATATTTTATTAAAAAAACCCAAACTTATTTAATCTTTAATTTTTCCACTTTTGCTGTTTAAAGAGACTATTCCTTCCCCTGCAACACAGACACACATATGGCAGATCTACTCTGTGAGTACGTTCAGCTTTCCAGGCACACTATGGAAATCCCACATGGCACCTCTAAATTTATACCAGCAGCTCCACTATTCTGGTTTATAATCTCCAAGTCCCCTGAGAGCTTCTGAACTGCTTAAGCAGCTTTTTCTTCCTCATTCTAGAAGGGCAAAAAGCTCGCCACCTCTGCTGAATACGGCTCTGGCATTAGAGTCACCCCTGCAGTTATGTGTCCAGGTGGAAATGTTTGCAAAACTGAAAAACTTGCACAATTCCTCTTTCCAAAAGCTGTGTCTTAGGCACCAAAATATTGCAATGCATGGACTGAACCTTGAATTTCATACACTGGGTGCAGAAAACTGGATCCATTTCTGATGTAGTGCTCCCCACGTCTACCTGAAGTGGTTTCAAGCTGAATTTTGTGATTTTTTCCTGTCCCACCCACTCCAGAGACTGCACCATCACATGCCTTTGCCGTGATATGTTCCTGGCTGGGGCCTTTGCGCCTTCCTTCTCTGGTGTCTCAAGTCCAGGGGCTCATCTCATCCCTCAGTACCTCACCAAAACACATCTGATACAACCCTTGCTGGCCCACATTTGTCACATTCCTTGCATCATTTTCTCATGCTTCATACCCTGAGAGCTGTCAGAAATTCTTACACTTTAAAATAAGCTGGGGGCAGGGAAGGGATAAGCGGGCAAAATGCTTGGAAATCACATTTGGCTCCAGAATTCTGTACCACACCTGTCCCTTACACTGCTCTTCCCACCCTGGAGAACAGAAGGGACTTTGTTCTAAGCCTCAGTCAGAACTAACAAGTGAAGCTGGGTTGCTGCATGGAACAGCTTGGAAAGGAAATCTATTGTTCTGTAGGAAATGCCTTAGGAAATTCGGGGAACTTTCCTTCAATTCCAGGCTTACCATAATGACTGAGGCTTAAATATTCTATGTGTGTATTCTAGCAAAACTCTACAGGACCAGAATAATACATAAACCCAGTAACATGTGAAATCCATCCTTGGGATAAAATCAAAATTTAAGCTCTCAGTCTCATGGTGCTCAAAGGAAAAAAAAAATTCCAAACAAGGAAAGATGTTGGCCCAAGTGTCTGATGTTACATTCCAATTTAGGTAATTGCACTGTGCCTACGCAAATTCCTCCTCAGTTTCTGTGAGATGCAGCATTCACTTCCTGCCTGGCACTGAGCTGATGTCACTGGCTGCCACATTCCAGCCCGGAGGTGGCAGCAGTTTGGCAGTAGGTGAAGCCACACAAGTTTGTACAGCTCTTCACACAGCCCTTGTCAGTGTTCCTCTTCCTGCAGATGCGGTCTGCAAAGCTCTCCAGTGCAGTGTGGCAGAAGGGGGCACAGAATTCCAAATAAAACACTTACATTTTATACACTTTCACATATAAAACCTGCTTTAGACAGTTGTTTGTTGGAACAACCAACTACCAGTGCATCAGGGAATTAAGTCCCTAAACACAAATCATTCCCTTAACACAGAGAAGCCAAAAAAAATGCCAAAAACAATTCTCTGGAATTTCATCTGACAACCCACGTGGTTCTTCCTACCCCTGGATCCCAGCTCCTAAGGATGTGAGCTGTGGATTATGCACCAAAAACCAAGGAGTCATTTAAACACAGCTCGCCTGAGAGCAGGCAAGGAACTGCTGTAACTTTAACCTGTGGATTAGAGGATTCTTAAAAGCATCAAGCTACAACTCAAGAATTAAAAGCAATAAAGAAATAAAAAGAAAACAATAAAAAGCCACAAAATACCCCAAGAGCTGGTGCCAGGCAGCCCCACTAGATGTCCCCACTGACCAAGGGGAGCTGCTGGCACAGGGACGGTGCCTTGCCCACAGATCAGCCCCCTGCTCTGGGAACTGGAATTCCCAAGCTCTGGCAGTTTTAAAATGGAAATTGAAGGAAAGACTAAACAAAAACTAACAGTGACGTCTCTAGGCAGTGGGGTGACATCTCCCTGAAATACATTCTAACCACAGCAACTTCCAACTACAGCCTCAGTTAAAATCACGCACAGCAGCTCAGCTGCCCACTCTGACATGAGGGTAGAACCTAAAGACCAAAAAACAAGGATAAAAGGAAAAAAGATACCTCTGCTACGAGGATTCTGTGGTTTTACCTGATTGATACCAGAGTGGAAAAGGACATCTGAGGTCACAGTCACACACTTGCTTTAGGGCAACTTTTAATATCCCCAGCTACAGTGAAATCTGAAATCACCGTCACAGCCAGGAAGAGTCATTATAAAAGAACCAACATCAGCTCCCCCTCAAGGGTCTTTTGTGTCCTACCCCCTTTTTGGTTTTCACTTTCAACATTCTTTAGACCACAGCTAAAGAGTGTAGAAAATAATTTCTATCAGTGTCACGAAGTTCCCGTTAAATTTCAGTACTGTAATCACTTATCACACAGCCATGTACTTTGTGTATAGGGTTTTATAAAAACATGCTCCTTGTCTTTAAAAAGAGAATGAATAGAATAGAAAGAACATGTAATACAGTGTAATTACCCAGCACTCACCTCCTGCTCCTGTTGAAAGATGACAACTCTTCCTCCCTTGTCTCCTGTTGCTAACAACTCTCCAGAATGGTTAAATTCTACTGTAGAAATTATATCCGCTGCAGAACAACAAAAATAGACCCCACAGATTAATCATTCTTCTAAATACCAAGTGGCCAAGAAAGCCACGATTAAAAAAACCCAAAACATTAAAAAATCGTAACTCAGCTAAAGGACATCTATAAAACACAAGTTTCTTTCAAAAAATAACAGTAATTTTTAAATCTGTGCATTTGAGAAGCAGTTTTAGATCACCATGCCAGAGCTACAAGCTCGGTGTTGTGCATTACTTTGTTCTTAAAGGTTTAATATCATCAGCTTCTTAGAACTGATTTTTCTACTCTGACTCTACTTTAGGTAATACAGACTGTACCTTCACAGAGAAACTGTGTACCTTTATTTTCTGTTTTTCCTAATGGATGATTTAGATACGATCATTATCCATATGATCTCAAAGTGCCTTTTTTCCCCCCCCCCCCAAGGACTCAGTCCACATTTGATAATTTGAAGGCAAAAGATATCAGGGGAGAAAAGTTCAGACATCAGCATCTAAGGAATGCAAGGAATAAACAGCTGTCGAAAACTAGGAAAAACCCTCAACAGTCTCCAAAAAACCCTAGTATCTCTTCTGGATGAGGAAGGTTTACATTATCACAAGTGTTTTTATAGGGAGTGCTAAAATTAAATTGTGAATATATACTGACAAGAATAGTAATCCCTAGCATCAAACTGAGCTGTTCGTACATCAGAAAGGACAAATTACAACTTAAGCTGAAGCCCACCCATTCACGTTTCCAAAGGTACAAATGCTCCTTGGACTCCCAAATAGTTGAATCAGAAGCCAAACCCTTTCTGAAACACCAAATTGCAACACAACTCTATAAATCTAATTTTCTGCAGGAGAAACTACTTGAGAGTTTTACATACACAAGTCTTCACTTCCATGCCAGTCAGCTGTAGATAAACAGTATTTTCTGTGGGATGGTTTCTTTATTTTCCATTGCCTTCATAATATTTTAAGAGTTAAAAAGGATCAATATCTGCTTGACTTAGAGCTAAACACCAGCTCCACTGAGTTTTATATCACAAACTGCCCTAGAGATTCCCCCACCAACCTCCCTGCCACAGTCACCTGGCACTGCTCAAACTGGCTGGAATGTCTCCAAACAGAGTTAAGGACAGAAATACAATCTCAGCCTGTACCTCACTGAACCAGGATTCGGATCACACAGAGAAAAACTTTAATTCCAGTGCTCATTATTTTTTCCCCCCAGAAGACAACAGTTACTTCAGCCATTCTTGTACTTGTGACCAAGATTAAGTGATTTACCTCACATCTGTAAGGCTTAAGATGCAAACCACTGAGCTGGAGATCTCGTATTTAATAGGTATCTTTCCCAGGTGAACGGGGCATAGAGATAACAAACAATTCATCAATGTGCACAAAGAGAGAGGTGCAAACCTTTGAAGCAGTTCAATTTTGACTTTTCCACACAATGTGAAGCACATGGTTGTACTCCTCCAATAGGAAAAGACCTTAAAAAGTTACCAATTAATTGAAGAAAAACACACTAACATCTCTCAGCAGTGACAAGTACACAGAATAATCACTATTGTGAAAAACAGATTTAATGCTACAAGCTCTGACAGTCTTGAAACTGATAAAACAATACAGTAACTTATCAGCAGATCCAATGTGTCCATGTATGTGGAAAGAGAAGAGCAAAGAAAAAATTGCCTTAGAAGTCTCATATATCCATCTAAGAACAGATGGATAATTTCATCAAAGTATTTATTTGGTGAAAGTCACTGGAAAAGTTAAAACAGGCAGCAACAGCAGCCAGAAAAACCTTTAATTAAGGATAAAAATCTCTGTTTTCCTACGTCTAATGATGCTATATATTGTATTTACTAATAATACAAATCTCATATATAGCAGAAAGACAACCACTTTTCTGTAGATCCCAGACATTCTTGCTTTCTGCATTTATTTTAATTTTCAGGAGAATGCAAGCTTTCCCCCAGTGATCTCCAAGCTGATACAGATCCTGCTTTATCACAGAGTCAAGTGCACGAACTTTCAGCACCCACATCTCACACCTCCAAGGAGTCCAGCAGGCTCAGGCAGTGGTGACAAGGTACTGAAAACTCTCCAGTGCCTGACTGACACCATGCGGATCATTCCAAGTACTTGGATCAGTTTTAAATTAAAACCAAATACATTCCTTAGCAGCAACTGCAATGGAAAGATATTAATTTGTTTTAAAACTCAAGATACATTAATAAATCCAATGTGCCTTCCACAGTGTAATCGGATTGTTCCCTCTCTGAGGGCAAAAAAAAAAGTGCTAAAAACATGAAAGAAAAAAGTGATTTCTGCTTAAGTAATCCCCAACCAGGGCTGAGATATAGATTTTACAAAGAAATCTGTACTAGAGAGCAAACAAGCAGCTGTACATTCAAACCCAGTAACACCCTGTTCGGAATTCCACATTCCCGTACCTTCATCAAAGGAAGAGCCGGATATCAGGGCACTGGTGCCGACCTGGGTGGGTTTAAAGCTGCTGGAGAACCGACAGGGGGAGCTTTTCATCCTCCCCAGTGCCCGGATTTGCTTGTGGATTCTCATCTGTGTTAACACCCTCGTTGCCAAAAACATGTACCCATCTTATCCTTCTTTTTTCCAATGATAATTGTAATTCCCTGATGATTTCAGCCCTTCAGTACCACAACAGAGTATCCCCAACCCGTGCTGTTTTCCCTCCTCTCCCTAGGTGGGAGCCTGCAAACACAGAGCTGCTCCTGCTGGCTGCAGGCTGGGAAATGACTCCTTCCCTGTGCCAGGAGCACTTGGGAGGAATATTTAAGGGAGAAGCAGATGTGTAGTGCCCTATTGTCACCACACCGATGGCTGCTGGAAATAGGATGCATTTCAGTGCCCTCTTCTTCCAGCACAGTGTCAGAGATAAATAACCACTGACCTCTTATCTGATACCCAAGCCCCTCCTAGGCCACAGCGTTATCTGCTGTCACACAGTACCCTGGAGATCAGATTTGTCTTCTCCTCCCTTCAAGCATCTCAGGACATCTCTGACACCTAGATGCAGCGTGACATTGCCAGTGCTGAGGGTTTCAAACACTACATGGCAGCATCAATCACATGAGATGAAGACATGATTGTGACAAAGAGAAAAATCAGGACAGCAAGGTACACCTGCATTCCTACAGGGCACCTGCAATACCTGTACCAAGTGAACCAGGTTTCTCCTTCCTGCATAACTTGGGACAAAGAATTCAGAGGTTATTACATAACTTACAAGTATTTCTCTGCACAGATCTATACATTTATCCTTTAGTTCCATACAATATCCCTTCACAGACACTTATTGTTGTAGAACCACTTCTGAGACTGCTAAATAAATAAAAACCATTATTTGAGAGCATTTATTTAATGACCTGAAAGCAAAGGGGTGGTGGAGTGGGAATCACCTACACAACCTGAAATCCATTTATGAATGAAAATGTTCTGCAGCGAGTTGAGCAAAACACTATGGAAACACAGAGCTGCTGCACAGTTGTATCCCTACCTCAGAGATATAAAACTCTATAGCCAAACCAAGCCACTGATCACAAAAATTTCAAACTAAAGAGAGGCTTTGGTCCCTGACCCATCAGCACATGGAGACAGGGTCTACTTTCCCCAGAGCCACCCAAAGCTTCCTACAGCTCTCTCAGATCCAGCAGCTACAATCCGGCCAAGCTTTCCTTTCCTTCTGCACATCATCTTTATTTTCACAACCTGCTTTAAGTTTTTTAAGCTTCAATGAGACATCTTCACTTTTCAAGTGCTCCAACAAAAATCAAAACCACCAGCAAGGTCTGGACACTTGACTGGATTCAAGCAGGACTAAATTTTTCCATGATAGACATGGAGACAGGAACCTGACGAGCCAAAAAAAATCAAAACAAGCTGTTTGGCTTTGACAGGGAATAGGAAAAGGGTAAAACACATCTCAAAGCTTCAGGTAAGGCTCTGAGGCCACTGGGCCAGTGCACTGGAAAGAGAACCAGTTCAAATGAAAAAAGAAGCATAAAGGAATCCAACAGATCTCAAATGCCTTTTCCCCCTGTTAAAAGCAGTATTTGGAACAAGAAAAACTCAGTGACAAATACTTAAAAACACTTTCACACTTTGGGGGCCTTCCACATGTTGCAGTGAATGCAGAACCACATGTGCACTGTCACCATCAAGTTTTCTGAAACTTTAAAGAAAAGATTGTGGTGAAGTTTTACCACTGTCCAAATGTCTATAGAAAAAAGGGAATAAACCCGCTTCATCAATCCAAACGAGCAAAAGAAAACTGTAATCCAATGACTTCATTCCAGAAGGCCCATCGCAAACCTGAAAAGCAATTCTGTACTAAATTTGTTTCCAATAATAGAATAAAGGGGATTTTATTAGTAGAGAAGAGGCTATCTATTTTAATGTTCCATGAACTTTATATAAACTCTGCTTAGAAAACATGCTTGGTAGGCAAAACATGTCACCTACTCTGCAGCAGCGAGTCAATCATGGCAGGAACAAAGAGAGTCTTTATTTCACCAGACCCAAAAGGTTTCTGTGCGAGTTTTTGGAATCACATTGATCTGCTGCCTAAGCAGAGAGCAAGTAAATCAGAGTGTTTACACAAGTGGAGCAATCCCCTGATGTTTCCAAGGACTGAACAAAGAATTGTAGCATTTAAAATGCATTTAAAAATTATTTAGAGAGTACTGTTTATACACCTTCCCACTATGTCAAAACACCGTTTCTGGAATTTTCCAAAGGAGCAACTCAAACAAATCTTGTACATAAAGCGGAGCAGATTATTTACAGGTTGGCAATTCTGTCCTGGAGAGTGAAAACAGAATTCACTGACCTAATATGGAGACCACTTCCTCAGTTTATCAGCCTGGAAAAGCTATTTTCATCAAACTAAACATCAATCAATCATTCCAAGGATACTTCAGAAACTGTCTCAAAAGGAAAACATTAAGAAACCAACTTTTAGGATTAGTATTAAAATCCACGGAAGCTCAAACAACCTCAAACTGAAGCAGCAGGAGAGGAATGAATAAACATTATGAGAGATAAAGACGGTGAAATATTTGAATTTGATGCACAATTGCTGAGCACACCTGAGCCGTTCTTCCTAGAGAGAGCAAGACTATTTATCCAGGAGAATCTGCAGACGTTAAGCGTCTGGAAATCACTTGTGGGTTGTTTGGTCCTTTCCAACCCAGGGCGAGGCAAAACCTCCCTACTTCAAACTACTGAACAGATGCAACTTCCAGAAACTCCAACTCAAGTCACAGCTAATGACAGAAATTTGTGGCTTTTGATTGGACTTTCTTGTTTCCAATAATGGTTTTGTTTTGGAGTTATGTACTTCATCATTGGGAAAAAACCCCCAAACAAACAATGGAAGACACTGGAGAGAAAACAAAAGCTCTTCCAAGGCTTCAAATATTTTAAGCAGCTTCACATTACACTGAATCATCCCACCAACACCCCATCGTTTGTAATTTGGATTTACTACTCTATCCAGAGTCCTGATATATTGTGTATTTATCTCTGAAGGTAGATAGTGAGGTGTTAATCCCAAAGTGAATAGGAAGGCTGTTTAAACAAGACTAAGGCAGGGTGACCACACATGTCTGTCTGCAGAGGAGAGGTTGCAACACAGGGTACCACAACTCCATGCTCCAGGAAAAGAGTGAGAGCAAAATGCCATGCACTGTTTAGGGCTGGTGGCATAAAAGAAAACACCCTCTGCATTCCAGCCTCATCCCTAATTTATGTCCGTGGAGAGGGGGAAGGGAACACAAGGATTGTATGCTCTAAAGTTACCATGACCAGTTTTACTATTGATTTCATTTTCCTCTTCTTCATTCACTTGCAGGAGTGATCCCCTGCATTCATTCCGTCTCCCTGAAGTGACTAGGCAAATCCAAAGGCAGCTGGGAGAAGGCATTCCTACTGTTCAATTTACTGCTTAAGACTTGTTCCAGAAGTCCTTTAAATAGATCTCTTCTCTACTAGACAGGTCATTAAAAATATATTAATTCCTTAAAATATGGGGATGGGAAGAAATGCACGTAGAAATAGAGAAGCCAGAGAAAGGCGTTATTGCCCTTGTGGCAAAAATCCTCCTTCTGTGCTGTGCATCTCTGCCAGAGCCAGCTGGTTCCTTGTTCTCTCCCAAGTACCAGCTCTGGAATTCTGCAGCACACAAAGCTGCCCTCCTTCCCAGGGAGGGGAATTTGTCTGATGGCCAACTCATTTCTCAGTGCTGTTGGCCCTGCCGGGGCAGACACAAACACACAGGGGCCCAGGATGCAGCTCCAGCAGACAGTAATTAGGCTGGGTTTGCTGGCTTGCGCAAACCTGGGAGCTGTACCGAGAGGAGGAAGATTTACAGAGTGTTCCCTGGCCTGCACGTTCACTCCAAGTGAGTGAGCTCACTTGAACGCCCTGGGAGGCTGAAAATGAAAAACACGACCATGACGAAGTTGTCATTTCCCTGCTGATGCTGAAAGCATTTAGTGCTGTTTGGGGAAGATGCTCTTCGGACTCTCCCAGTTCTATTTACATCCCTACCTATGTGTAGCATACACAAGATACCAGTGGCCAAACAGGGAATACACGTAGTACTTCACAGCATAAATTACTCACCTAAGTAAAATAACAAAATATAAACCTTGTCAAGCAGGCCTAAACCACTATAGCGTCGCTCTAATTACCCGAACTCCTCTGTATTCCCATTTCTTTTCTTTACCCTTTCTTCTCCCTTTCCTTCTCCAACTTTTCCACTCTTTGAGAAAATATACACCAGGCAAGTTCTAGTTCAACAATGAGTTCAAATATGGATTAGAAAGCCATAGTGACTTACTCATTATTATTACTACTACACATTTAATTTTTAGCTTTTTATTTAGCTCCCTAAAATAAAAGTTTGATACTGCTTGATTAAGCTTTTCCTGTCACTTCCTAAGTTACATAAGCATGCCCCATACCTGCCCTGCTCATTGTGAGCTTCCAGGTAAGCAGGGCTCTACTCTTGCATGGCAAAGCACAGCTCAGAGTATGCCATATCCTCCTGAGATCACTCTGTGTGCTGTCAAATCCACGTACCAGCAATGACAGCAACAACACACTGTTATCACCAGCTTTCAGAAGCAGGAGCTGGAATTAAGTCACTTTTTTTTAAAGGAAGGAGGAACTGGAGGCAAGGGAAAGAACCAGTACTCCAAGACTCCATAAGATTTACGTGTATTAGGATGGCTTAGAACTTACAGCTGCATTTGTAACACTTAGAGAGCCTAGAGATAGTGCAACTTAATACTCAAGTACAAAACAATGTTATTTTGGTGGTTTCACAAATTCATGTAAATAACTTTTGTTAAGCCTCGTGACTTCCTAGAAAACACAACAGCAAACTTCCACTCCCTCCCTCTGCAGGAACAGTGGCACCAGCCCTAATATTGTTGCCATTAGCTTTATGTAAGGCCCGTAATGCTCCTAAATAGCTTTACTGGGCTCAGTGCTCAGAGCAGAAAAATTCCAAATCCATCTGTCCCATGCACCAGAAGCTGCTCCTCCCTGCAAAGCCAGAGTGAGAGGATGGCATTGGAACCGCAGAGAACAGGATTATCACAGAAGTGACTCTCAAAAGCTTCTGCAAGTTGGGATCGGAACGAATACGTAATTCGGCGTTTCACAAGGTAATAGTAAAGCAGGGAACAGAATCACCATCTGCTAATCTCTCATCTGGAACAGCAGCTTCTTATGCATCCAGAAATCTTTATGTGATCTCAAGTTAACTGTGGCATCAAAGTAACTTCCTCATTTAAACAGAATTCATAGAAAGCACAATCTATGCTCAACATTGCAATCCAGGTTGAAGAGCCAGCAGCACACTGAAGGTTTTAACTTTTGTGTTTGACAAACAACTCCTGTGCCTCACTTGGCAACTGCTTCAACATCTCCACACAGGGCAAGTTTCCATCACTCAAATTTACCATTATTTTCCCCCACAGTCCATTTTTGGACCAAGGCAAGAGACCAACAAAGAAATATGCAAAACCAGCAACTCTCAGAAGCAGCAGAAATCACTGGAGGGAACACTTAAAATCATCTTCAACAGACACTGCCACCACCTCAAACTTCTGTGAACAATGGCAACACATTTCATTTCTGTTAAACAATTTGTATTTTGCTAAGCTAACAGAGTTCACTGAGCCTGAGTTGAAGGCATCAGATGAGCAAATTTGCTGTGGGGGAAAGCAAGGAACACACTCAGAAGCAACCACATCTCCAGCTAGCACAGCTGGATTTGCAAAGGCCATCGAGGCCACACCCAAAATGCCAATTAACTGCATTTCTGTGTGCAGAGTCTCCACGAGCTTCCATCTACAACAAGGCCAGAATCTGGCTTTGCTAGAACAGAAAGGAAACTGATTTAAAGCTCAGACCACTGGCTTCCTGTCTCCATCTATAGTAGGAAACTCAACGCCAGTACACAGGACTCCAAGACACCTGTGGTGGCAGGGAAAAACAGAGATGACAAACGACAGCAAGTCAAAGCACTCTGAAAACAGATGTGTCAGACACTGATGCGTCCCTGCTTCCTGCCACTGAAAATGACATAAAATTTTATCTTTGTGAAAAGAAAGCATTCACACTGAAAAATAATACCATGAGCTTTGGGAAGGAACTTTTACACCTTAAATTGATTTAAAACTGTGATCCACTGTGCAATATCTGTACCATGATCACTGTAACCACTGGGCTGGAGGTTTTATTTCTGCTCACCAAGTCTGGCACTGCACTCTCTAACTCCTTTCATGCCAACTTCACTGCAAACCTACAGAAGAAAGAAACCCTATGGGGTTAGGATTTGTTAGCAGGAAACAGTCCTGAACTGGCCCCTTGAAACCATTTCATCTGATGAGGGAACTAAATGGTTTTGGAGTTTTTAACCCCGAATAAGTTTTTATCAGTAAGTGTTTCAAAAATTACTGTGAAAAATCCTCTCCTGCTAAACTCTCAACAACAGCAGACAGAAGAATGTTCTCTCCATACAAACAAATGCAAAGCTGTTTGGTTTCTGGATAGAAACCATTAACCCTCATCACATTGATTTATTACTTTCTATTTTTAAACCTTAAGACATGACTGCAGTTCCTTTCAGAACACATGCACAAGAGACCAAGAGGCAAATTCCCTCCTTCCAACAAGCAAAAGAGTATCAACTGAATGAATTTAGTTCAAAAGATGCTGCAAACCATAGTTCCCAGTACTTGCCTTGCCCCTAAGCTGGACATGATCTAGTGGAGAGAACAGAGGAAAGCACAAGCAGTCTGATCACATGCAGAGAAGTAGGAAAATAAATACATTTACAACAGACCAGACAAATAAACACCCCCCAAAAAAATCCTGCTGATTGGGCTGCCCACATCCAGGCACTGTGTACTTGACAGGTAAAGGTTAACCTGGCTCCAGCAGCAGTTGATGTGAAAAACGTAACACCCTGGAATCAGCAAAACAGGAGTTGTGGCCCTCGCTGCAGTTCCCAAGTCCTTTGGGAGCTGCCTCCACCTCTGAGGGTGTATTTTACATGTACACCCAAGGCGATCTACCCTACAGTCCTTGCCACTCTGGAACTGAGGGGGTGTGTGTCTGAAGCTTCTTCCAGAGCTCCACAACTGTAAGATTGCTGCTGTTCCAGTAACTCCATGTGAACACTACTGCAAAGTGAGGACATTACCAGCTCAAGACAGAGCCGTTTTTCAACTCAAAATGAGCCACATCAGCCTGAAAATACTTCAAACTCAATAATAAAGGATTATTTAATACCTGACAAGAATTCCCTGGAGGCTCTAAAGGTATCCTCTGCCTGGAAACCACAAACAGCAGTTACAGCACTCTGTGAAAGGCAGCTCAACCTCGAGATGGGCTGAGGCACCACTCCATTATTTCAATTTATTCTAATAGTTTCTAGTCTTTGCAAGAGGCCTCCAAGTTTTCATTTGAGGAATAAATGTGATTAGGAAAGCAACAACTAAGTCAATTCCCCTTTTAAATCTTCATTACACAGGTGTAGAGTTTTTCCCCCAAACAATACTCTAAATAATGTATTCAATCAGGGGATTCCACCGTACATTATTAGCACTGCAAACGTATTTAGGAAGATAACAGAGATACACACATACACAGGGAACATTTTGCTGGGGACAAAGAGCAAGTGATGAGCATTTAGTTCACATCTCATAATAAACATGCTTCCCAAACTCAAATATTCCTTCAAATATGACAGGAAGTGCCTATTTGCTTTTCCTATTCATACTAATTCAGGTCTATTGTTGGCTGAAACAAAGGTCTTTCAACCTACATCAACCGTTCCCAGGACATTTGACACCAGTTTATTAATATCATAAGCAGGAGAGGCCTGAGTGGCAGAAATCCAGCCCCACTCCTGGTGCCCAGCTGAAGTCACCTCAGAAAGGAGAGTGATTGTCTCACAGTTTGTGGAACTACAACATTTATCCAGAACCAGGAACGAGCAGCTAAAGGTCACAGCTTCTCCTTGAGCCTCTTCTTTGCAGCTACTGCAGTATTACAGAATAATAATAATTTCTTTTTAAAAGGGCTCAATCTGTCCACAAGCTTTCCTCCTTCCAAGCAGAATTGTTCTGCTCTTAAACAAAAAAGTAATCAACAGTAAATCCAGCATTTCAGGATTTTTAAATGCCAGGCACCTGTTTGATGGAAAAGCTACCGTGGGATTCAGCTTCCCAACATCAGAACATTCAGCTGCTGAGAGCTTCCAGCCCTTGAAGCTTAAATCTATTTTCAGGTGGGGAAGAGGAAAAGAAGAGTGGCCCTCCTACTGAGGATGTGTCACACTCAGTGTTGCATCAATCCCCTTTCAATTACAGTGAAAACTCCTCTTCACTCACAGTTTAGGATTACCAAAAAAAGACTGGGAACAGTAGTTATCCAGAGGTTGGATAACACCACGATTGGAGGCTATGCACCTCTAGCAATCCATCAGAAAGGATGAGTTTGATGTGAAATAGGAAAAAAAATAACAGAAACACAAAATATATAAAATATCCTACCTAAGCAACATTTGTGGTAAAAACCTAAATGCATTATAATTCTTAATTTACTTTGTCTCAAAACATCATGTGCCATAAAAATCCATCTGACATCCTGGGTACCTGGCCTAGGTTTGCTTGTGCCCTGCTGCCATCACAAGGCAATGTCAATTACACTTAACCCGGAGAAACTGTGTCCCTGTTTTGATGCAAAGCAGCCCAGAACCTCAAGCTTCCATCAAGTGCCACAGAATTCTGGGAACCAACAAAGTTTTTAATAGCCCATAAGAGTCATAAAACCAAACCTTCCTTAAGCGCACTGAAAAAAGTGAGCATACACATGTTCTTTTGTGCTGCAGTGATAGAACTCTACCTAAAAGCAAATTTCTTTTATCCCCAAGTGAAATATTTGCTAAAAGGTGAGAGTATGAAATTTATGGTTTGTTTGAAGGGGGACTGGCAGTGTCAGGGTCCTCTGCTTCTACAGTTTCGAATACAGATAAAACATTAGGTATTACTGCAACATAGAGATAATTTGGATAAATTACACAAGAAAGAGCTTCCTTTCCTTGGAATTTTCCCGTTTCAACCACGCATTATCCCTTTAAACAAAGTAGCTGCACTAAGTGCTACACACAATCCATACCAGTTCTAGTTCTTTCAGAAACACTTTCAGCCACCAAAACCTACACTGATTTCTGAGACAAAGATGACAGAATGGCTTAGTTATATTTGTATTGTGTAGAATTTAGTTTGGGAGTTAGTCATCATTTCTGTCCTTTGTACAATTGCATACAGATCATACATATCTAACTATAGGGGAACAAAATTAACTCCAGCAAGAACCAGCTTCATGCCCACAACTGCTTTATCTGAGATCCCCTCAAGTGCCTGAACGTTCTGTCACTATCACTCACAAAACTGGGACTTACTGAGCAATAGGAGGAGAATTGAGACAAAAAACCTTATAAATAATAGATTTGATTATTTCTCCTCTAACACAGCATTTGCCTGGTTTTAATACTCTGGTACATGACTTATTCCAACATCTTTTCTGCCTGCAGAGCTTTAACTTACAACCTCTCATTAATAAAGCTGCAGCAAAACTGCGTATCTAATTTCCAAGAAGAAACTCCATTTTAGCACTGCTGAAGACAAAAATTCATGTTTACTGATTTCCCAGAATAAACTTCATGCTGAAACAAAAAAATTAAATGTCTATTTCTGACATTTGTGAGCTGTAGAAAATATCCCTGCTGACCTGGAGATAAAGCACATCCTAGGAATCTATAAAGATTCAGGAGACTTCATCTCAAGCCACCACTCCCTGGAAAACCTGTATGCACAGAGCTAAGTCACAGTTCATTCTCTCAAGGCTCCTCAGGGTTTATCCATAACACACAAGTGCTCCATAATTCTCCTAAGACATGCTTTGGAATGCAAGTTATATAGAGTATAAGGATTCCCCAAAATGCATTAAAAGTATTTGACTGAGTCTTATTGAAGCTTTAAAGCTTAATTTCTTCTCTCTGTGATAAATATGTTGGTAATGTATCTGTTTTGCAAACCCAGGCTAATTACCGCTTGGTAGCAGAAGTGCTTTGCTGGAGTGCAGAGCTGCTTTATTTATACTTCCAGTTTCTTAGGGAGCTGCTCTCAATGTGCCTACAAGGAATGAAAAAGAATGTTCATGGAACAAAAAAAAAACCATGAACAAGCTCAGATGTACCATCTAGGCTTTCAAAAAGAAAAGGGTGTCAGCAGTTAAGCCATTCTTCTCACCAAGAAAGATGGAGAGGGACTATTTACAAGGGCCTAGAGGGACAGGACAAGAGGGAATGGGGTCAAACTGAAACAGAGTAGGTCAAGATGTGATATTGGGAAGAAATTCCTCCCTGTGAGGGTGGTGAAGGGCTGGGATTGAATTTCCAGAGAAGCTGTGGCTGCCCCAGTCCTGGAAATGTCCAAGGCCAGTTTGGACGGGGCTTGGAGCACCCTGGGATAGAGGAAGGTGTCCATGCCCATGGCAGGGGATGGCACTGGATGGGCTTTAACGTCCCTTCCAACCCAAACCATTCCAGGATTCTGTGACTCCAGGTTATCCCCAGTTATCAGCACAAAGTCAATGTCTCAGAGCTGTATCACAGATGATTTCCATTCCAGCCCTGTGTGCACCCCACACCCACAGTGCAGGTGCTCCTTCACCCGAGGTGACTTCAGACATACCCAAGGCTCTGGGTAGTGAAGCTCTCAGAGATCCTTCTGAGACTGCTCAGTGGCCACAGCTGAAGGTTTTTAATAAACATCCAAGAGGAGTAGTAGGTACAGCTGAGAGATTTGCATCGAGAGAAAGTCCTAATGAGCTCCTGTGGGGCTGTTCTCAGTGATCCTATCCTT
This sequence comes from Cnemophilus loriae, assembly GCA_013397755.1. NCBI lineage: Eukaryota > Metazoa > Chordata > Aves > Passeriformes > Corvidae > Cnemophilus > Cnemophilus loriae. Next base: position 113,915 of record VZTF01006544.1, on the reverse strand, counting down.
GCTCTGTCTGACAGCTGATAAACACATTTGCTATGATAACCAGAGGCTGAGGACACTCCAGAGTCCCCACTCAGAGCAGGGATTTCTCAAATGCCAGAGTTATTTTTGTGCTCTCTGGCTGCTTTTAAAAGGGGATTTCTTCTTTCTTAGAGAAAAACTTTATGAGCAACAGGACCAACAGAGAATCAGCCCTGTGACCCAGGCAAAACACAGAAGTATTTATTCACCTCTTTTCTAATTCACAGAATGTTTACAGGTTTCCCCTCAAGACTACAAATTACTCAAGACAGCTTACCCCAATTATAACTGAATATTCTGTGAAATATTACTGTATTACTTATTCAAGAGGGTGTTTACCTACACAGCACTGGAAAATACAGCCCATTTCGTAGTGCAGGTATTAATTCACATAACAAACATCCAATCAGTAAAAATTTTGGATGTCTGTTCGTGGAAAGAATAAATAATTTTAATTTCAAGTTGTATTTACTTGAACCATAACTTAATTCTTAGTCATTACCTAATAGGTTTTATTTGTTAAAATCTAGGAAGAAAATCTACTTGCTTTTTTATTTATTAATTTTTATTATCCTTTTTTTCCTATGCTCAAGACAGGTGATTCATGAGTCCTTGGAACTACTTTGATTGGTAATTATTTACTTTTTAATTCCTGATGACAGCCCCCACATAACCCTATAGAAAAATTCCTCACATCCACCACAATATCTACCCTGAAGTACACACTAATAACAGGCTAAACAGTCCCTCAGCAGACCTTACTTCAGATCTTTTCAGGGTTTGTTTGTGTTCCCAAGTAGAACAGAGCTATTTATGGAAAAATCTCTGCTGGAATCACAGCCAGAATTTCAATAGGCTGCACAGCACGGTGCAACCAGGGGTTGCTGTTCTATTTGCAAATAACAATATATTTGTAAATAACATACTGGGCCATTGTTCTGGACATAGAGAAAAGAAGCCTTCAGGCAATGCCCTTCTTGTCACTGAGAAAGCTACAGACAGAGCTCTGCAATAGCTTCATCTTCTCTTTTTGCTGAAGCCATTCCAAAACACACACTGCAGGTTAAAATTTAGTAGTAGTATTATTACAGAAAAATGTAATACTTTGGCAATGCCTTTCAAAATTAGAACTCTGTGACTTAGTGTGCATTCCTGTTGTAGATATAAAAACACAACTCCTCAAAACTACCCTACTGTTTCAGACTCTTCTCACAAATTCTTTGACCAAAGGATTTATTTCGGGTGCAAAGCTCAGGCCCAACGTTTGGAGGCTTTTAATCTTGGTGCGTAGAATGCAGGAGGCTGTTGTGGCTTAGACAATGCATGAAGTGCCTCCTTCTAAGCAAGGAAAATGAAATCAGAAATTCCTCTTGCCTACCAGGAAAGGCAGGAGGGAGGGCCGCTCTTCAGATGAATTTCAGGCAGCCTGCTGGGGAGCACAGAGGCTGTGAAGGTCACAAGTACAACTGAAGTTTCCAGCAGAGACAAATACACAGCTCTATGAAGTGACTGGAAAATCAAGATTTCTTATTACTTCCCTCACTCTGGTCACTCACTCAGTTGTCAGTTCCTTTTAATACCTAATGCATCTTTAGTGGCACTTGGAACCTTAAAGAACAGTCTTCCTTTGCCCAGTAGCCTTTTTTTTTTTT
>VZTF01006544.1:99440-112171 GCA_013397755.1 Cnemophilus loriae | reverse complement strand
AAAAAAAAAAAAATCATTATTAAACAGAAGCCAATGCTAATTTCTGGCCTAGACTTCGAGATTCCCAACACATGGAATCTTGACAACTCCAAGGCATATTTATAACACCTCTTAAAATTATATATATAGTCTACTAATCTGAGCAAAATACCAACCTTTATTTTTAAGCGTTTGTTTCAAATATGTCTGCTTATAGATCAGGACCTTTTCTGTGGGTTTTGGAAGAGTTGCATAAGAGATATATAGATATACATAATTTGTGTATATATATATATATATATAGTTCATATGTTTTATATATAAAAAGGTAGAGACTATTCTGGTAGTGTCACTGTCCCGCAAGGATGTCAAAAATCATTACAAAAAGACTATCAAAGGCTTTGGAACTTCATTTCAGGAGACACCACCCAGGTCTCACAAGCAGCGAAAATAAAGCAGGGAAGGGTTAAAATGACTCCAGAGAAAATAACCGCCAATGATTACTTTCAGTTATCTCCACTTCTAGTCCTCCATCAGTCTCCCCAGCATCCCCTGGGATAATGACATTTAAATTTAAACTTCTAAGTTGGTAAAATGTAAAAGAGTAATAAGAGCTCTGCAAGAAAATGGACCTCAGACGAAAGACCCTGATTAGAATTGGAAACATGAATTGGAAGATGCCAAACAACTTCCAGTTGAATGCAACATAAAATCCCTGGAAAAAGAATTTCAGTGTACACATAAACAAGTTTATAGGCACAAAGAGAAGCTTCTCTTGACAACTCCTTCAGAAGAACAGTGAGCAGCAGGAAGGAAATGCAGGATACAACCCTGCCATGGCATTTTTTGAACACAGACGTGCTCCTAACCAGAGCCCAGGAACACCTTGCACCAGCGTTGCACCAGCACAGACACATGACCTGGTTGCACAGTTGCTCATGCCAATTCAGAACCAGCAGAATGATGAGCATCCTCCAGAAATAGGCAGGTGTTTGGTATTCCCAGGCTCGGGATGGGCTTCCTCAAGTCACACCGAGCAAAAGCATCCCCAAGCTCCAGGGAGCCAACAATCTCACGTGCAGAATATCCAGGTGATTTTGTTTTGTTTCAAATGCTCTTTGTCTTCCTCCTGCCCTTTCCTCTGAGCCATCTCATTACTGCGAGACACAAATGAGCTGGGTTAAGCACAGCACGTGTCCTGCTGCAGGAACACAACCCTGCTGCCAGCTCCTGCTGCTTTCCAGAGCAGGTTAACACTTCCAGAAGGGTCTGGAATAAAATGAAAGACCCTGGACACTTCTTTAACGCACACACACACAAGAAAAAGGAGTGTAAGAGTTAGCTTAAAACAAACAAACAACACTAAATCAAAACAATAACATGAAGATGTGAGAAGAACTGACTGAGAAGAGGCAGAAGGATTATACAGAAATTTTTGAACTTCTGGGCAAAAAAGCCATTCCTGCCAGTTCCACATTCCAGTAAAACAGCTTATGAATGTTTCACTATTACCTCTATAAACAGTGACATCTTCTCACCGCTGGGCTATACAACGAACACTGCAGGCTTCAACTTCAACTGCTGTTTGTTCATATCGATCTATGAGAAGAAATGTACTCAAATACGAATCTCAGTGCACTAAAAGTAGAGTTTTCATGCGAAAGGCAGACCATGAACAAGCAGGAATCAACTGCAAACGTGAAAAGGCTGAGAAAGAGGCTGAATTGTTCACAATTCCATAGCTTCTCACGTTGCCTTAGAACCATTATCAACTCTCCAAGAGAAGCAATCCATCCTTTTACCTCTTATCCCATTCCTGTAGAACCACCATCTAATCCCACCACAAACATTTGCTAAGAGCCGGACAAATTAAGTCTGGAGAATCCAAAATTAACCCAAGACATGTAATCTTCATTCGGGTTGGTATCCCCAAGTGACCACCCAGGAGCTCAGGGATCACCTGGCTCAGCTCAAGGCAGTGACTGGCAGAGGCACCAGGAAGGACCATTTCTCTCAGGAGCAGCAGCTACTTGAAGTGACAATAAACCTACAGGCAGGCCGGGATGTAATGAATTCTAATTCCTCTTCCCACACCAAGGTCACACTTCAAAACAAGCCAAACAGGGTAATTATTAAAAAATAACCCAAGTTTTTCTTTATTATCTCAAATATTCCTATATTTTATTCCCTACACAATGCATCAAGAGCAGTACCAGAAAAGTCAGGGGTTTGTTACGCAGTTCCGCTGGAAAATAGTCCAGGAACTCTCAAACAAGTGTCTTTGAGAGTCATTATATTTTTATGAAAGCCAATAAAGCCAAGCTTTATTTTAGTATGTAGTTCTTGTCCACTGGACCAATTGACTTCCAAATTATTTGAAAATAAAGCAAGACCTTCAGACTACATTTGTAAGCACTATACACAAACATAGCTCACAAGTTCTCAAATCATCATTCAACAATAGCACAAAGGCCAGCTAAAATCACTGCTTTTAAGGATCAAAGAATGGTCACTGACATACTTTTTATAGACATCGAAAAAAAGGGAAAATACAGTTACTGGCATTCAACAAAAAAGAATACATTAGAAATCACTCTGTATTTTAAATAAGCAACTATAATATGAAGTCTCAATTACCTTAACTGTTCCTCATACATGCAATTATCTTTTCTTCAGGTTCTCAAAACCAGAGTACCAACTCTATGTGTTTGGAGCTCACATTATTCCCAGAGCATTAATTTAAGAACAGCAATTGAAAATGCAAACGGAAACATTTCCACACAAAATGCCTTCTATATATTTGGGAAAATCAATCTTTCTTACAATACAACTCTTTTAAACCCTCTTTTTCCTGACCATAACATTTTCTTCCAAAATTAGATGCAAGCGGAACTGCCTCAGGGGCTTCACTTATGACCTAAATATGCTGGTTCTCTTCATGGTGCTATCACTTGTGGATGGCTGAGAGGAAAACACAGTTTGATAAAGAACGGCTGACCAAATTAATGGCTTCTCCTCCAGTGCCTAACAAAAGAGTGGTAAGTTAGGAGAGGAAAGGGAGAAGCTTCCAGCCACTTCTGTTTCTCTCACTGAATCACAGTCATGCAGAGAAGCCTCAAATAATTGTTTTCAGTAATATCAGCTCACAGTAGCAGAACCCAATGGTGGTACTTCATTTCAAAGGCAAATTAACAACCCAAAACCTTCCAGTCACTAAAGACCCAGGCAAGAGCACCCTCACGGAACACTGCCTGCTGCCCAGAGCAGCGTTCCACAGCAGGCCTGAGTGGGAAGCCCGAAAGTGAGCAACACTATATTCAATTAAGGAAATCCTGCTATATAAAATTATTAATAAGCGCACACACACAAGGAATCAATACTTTACCTTTTAAGACTCCTTTTTATGCTTTCCCCATTTTCAAAGGCATAGAAGAAGGCAATTTCCCATCTATTTCCAGTTTACTGACACACTGACCTTACAAAAGCAGCGTTTAGCTGGTGCATGTTGCAAGAGCATAACCGAGCCATGGCAATAAAACAAAGCTATAATTACATGTGTTCCACTCAAGTTTAAAGCCTAGAAAACTGTCCCTTGCATTGTTATTTTGACCGTAAGATCTACCACTGCTTCTTGAAAGAGGTTACTCCAAATTGGTTTGGATCAATAAATACTTCCTGTATTTATCTGCTTTCATTTTCATTGGAACAGGGTAACTGTTGCCTCTGTTCACATTCACAACCTAAATATCAACCTAAGCCAAGGCTTTTTACTCCTTTCAATCATTTCTTTGAATGTGCAAACCTCAGTTTCACATGATTACTGAACACTGACTTGTTCTGCTAAATTTTTCACTCCGTACTAAAAATACTGTAGACACAGTTACGGTGCTGCATACTATAGAGCGTTAAAAACAGGAGAAAAGGCCTGAAAAATACCCTTAAGGCAGTTATTAAAACATCTTATATAATGAAATTATTGTGGGAGCACAGTGCTTCCTACACATGAAAGCACAAACTGGAGCCTTAACTCGGTACCATCAGTAATTGATATTTTTGCTCCAAGAGGCACACAGAGAGCAGATTTAATTGCATACACACTTTAACAGCAGCTAAAACAAAGGCAGCCTAATTCTATAGCATTTCATGCAAGACAATACATCACTTTAGGTGAAGATGAAACCCCAAAGAAGGGATCCATTTTTCAAATCATATTAAGACTGATAAGACATGATAAGAGAAGATTATCATTTGTCAGATTATCTTTAAATGCTTTACAGTAAAGCAATCAGTAATAATCCACCTCCCATCCAAGTGGTATTATTTCCTACAACAACTTCAAAGAAACTGAACTGCACTGATATTAACAAGCTGGTTTTACTAACAGAGCTCGAAACAACACTGAAAAAATCATTTTACCATCAAATCCCATTTCCACAGACTGTTTGTGTGGACACAACAGAAAACTCACTCCATGTGTACTATAAAAAATCCATCACAAAATAATTCTGATACTGTAACAGTGATTTTATTGCTGGTCTGCAGATAGCACATGTTCAAAGTATGGATCTTGAACAGCAAAGGTTTAAAGTCCTTTTCAGCAGCTGACTTTACCCTTCAAAAGCAGCACAGCACTCAGAGATCAGTCAGGGTCTTGCATTGCCTGTACATAAAGTCCTACAAAGAGACCAATCCTCTCCCGGAGTTCCTCCTGTTCTTCTGAGCCACTTGATCACTCTCCACACTCTGCTGGCATAAGCACATGCAGAGCTCTGAGAATCACATCAGAGTTCAATTCAGCCGAAAAATAATCCAGTGAAAAAACATGATTTTATCAATTTTTCAGCTGGATCAGCTACCCCAACAAGTTCACTGTGCACTCAGGTGCTAACACCCATGCCAGCAGAGTGGGAAGGAGTGCCTCTTTAAGCAGAAATGCTGCCAAACGTGTAGCTGTGGCNGGGGGGGCGGGGAGGGGCAAGCAGACAGTACAGCTTGGAACACCCAGCTTTTCACTCTTCCTTCAGTTCTGCATCCACTGGGAACTTTAGTCTTTATTTCAGCTCTTCCAAAATACATTCTGTGAAGCTACAGCTACCACAGAACCCCATTCCTAGGCTAGAAATAGCCAAACCACAAGCATTTAGGTAGCACCTTTAAAATTAAAAGCTAAAAAGTTTCACAAAGCTGATCTGGAGCTGTAATCCACCGGGACTGCTGCTGATAGCCTAGCTTGCATTCGTGTGTGCTGTGGAGTCTGATGGCTTGATCACTCTAGCACTGCATTTCCAACACAAAAGCCTTTTTACAACTAATTTTTTGATTTAAGACAAGGATTCCAAGAACAGCAAAACCTCACAGAAGGGATAGAAAAATCCCTGACTGACAAGCTGAAGTGCCCCAGCTTCCAAACCCATGCAAAAAAGAGGACTGAATCACTTCTGGGGAGCCTATTTATCTGTCTGCTAAATGCTCTTTGTTTTGGGGGACTGTACACTTTAAATGTGCACTCTAGTCCATCCAGAGCAGCAGTTCCTAGAACACAGTAGCCTATTTCTCTCTCTAGATACAGACAATCATTCTCTGAACAGCTGAAGAGCTCAAATACAGAAGCAGACTCAGGAATACAGAACACGACTATAACCTTGAGCCTTTTTTTCCCCCATCTACAGCATATTTCAAGCTACCTCTTAAAAACAAACCTATTACTAGGCCTTGCTCCATGTAAATGATGTTACCTCATCAGCATAGAGAACATAACCACAGCCCTCAAAAGCCCAAATTAGCTTCCCTCCCACAACTATATCCCAATCTTTCCTCAGCAATATTATTGCAACTTCACTGTCACTCTTTTTCTGAGTTTCTTCTCCTCTTCAATTCCATCAATCCTCATTTAAAAAAAAAAAAAAAAAAAAAAAAAAAAAAAAAAAAAAAAAAAGCAGCACTCAGATTGTGGTAAACTGCTTGTTATAGCCATCCTTATTCCTGCCGTCACTTCTCCTTACTCAGAAATAACACTTTTCATGCATTCAAGACAAATGACCATTGCTGAAGCTACATCAGTCCCCACTGCTGCTCTGCAATTCTGAAACCTGTCAAAAATAAGTATTTAAACTACGCATGACAGACATAACACACCTAGAACCAAACACAGAAAGCAACCCTGAACAAGGGAAATGTCCAATTTTGTTTCAATCTTTTACCACACACAAGCTGGGGACAGAATTTTATCTGTTCGCCATTTTCAGTCTAAAACAGACACAGCCATCTTTGGCTTTAAGAGGAGACATGAAGCAAGTCACAGATAATTTAAAAAGCATCACAGAATGGTTAAGCATTAAAGTCAGTAATTAGCACCCACAGCAGATATTCGGGTGCTTCTTTCAGAGAGAATTTGGGCACGAAACAGTTAAACAACTTGTCCAAGATGAGCAGTAATCACTCAAGGTTAAAGCTTAGGACTTAAGTTCCTGGCTCCCAGCCTTGGACCTGGACTATCAGACTTTTACATATCTTTGAATTACACCTGAAAGAACGCTGAGATAGAGCAGCTTGACTCTTCTCCTTCTGCTGAGCAATTAAACAAATTTGACTTAATTTGTTCTGAAGTAAAAACTCACTCCATTAAGCAAGTGTGTAGTTTTCAGAGGGAGTTTAAACTCACAATTCTTAGTTGCTCCCAACTACAGTTGCTATTATGTCACATTCTATAGAACAGCAAAATAGTAAAACCAACAAAACTGCTGCTGAAAATCTTTGTAATCCTTTTCTATAATCATTTCCTTAAAGGAAACTTCCACTAAGAAAACACTGGAGTATTTCTGGACAATTAAGTCTCACTTGCACTGAAACTGTGATAGCACAACAAAAAGAAATCTGTGCATTACAGACACTTTTGATAAACTTATCACTGAACTTATAACAAACAAGCACTCTGTGTTCTCCACCCCAGACGACCTGTCTAACCCTCTCCACTGCACACGGAACAAGGTGAACACAGATATGTTGTAGGACTAGGTTCCAGCAAGACAAATATGAAACTAAGAAGGGAGGAAAACTATTTCAGAAAGAGAGGAAGCACAAACTACAACAACCTTTGCCCTCATACAGTGGACTGCTAAATCACTAGAAGGCAAACTTCTGCCGTCAACTAAAATTAAGGATCAGAGTTATAATGAAGCTGACACTGAGATTTCAATTTATAACCTGATTTCTGTGCTTACCTGTGATCTGACAGGGCCAGGCCACAGCTCACAAGCAAGGATAAATTCCATACATATCAAAGGAAGAGAGGCTACTTCTGCTCCTCACATTCACATTCTCAGTAGAAAAGCTTTGCCACAGCAGTGACCCAGGCAGGCCCCAGATACAAGTTCAGTGCCGTCTTTCCCCAGGCTTTAGTGACAATTTTCCCTCCCTCCTCTTACATGTCACATCCATCTATCACACAGTGCTTGGAAAGCCAGAAAATTAAAAACTGTGTATCAGAGCTCATGTTCCAGCCACCAAAGCCACCAAGTATCGACTTTGTAACAACCAGCCAGCCTAGTCCAAGTATCTAAAGAATCATAGGTTATACATGTGACAGGAAGGCTGGAGGTCAGGTCTGACCTTAAATATACTGGAAGCTATATAACAGCATTCTTGACAAGGTTTTTTAAAGCTGCTACAACTGTTAGTGTATTAAAAATGCTACTGTTCAAAGTGTTATTCTCCATTGGCCTGTTTTATAGACAAAAAACACTGTAGGGAGACCACTAGGTTTGTATCCCACTGATTAATGCAGTTAAATGATGTAGTTTTCCTGGTTATCACTGCTTTAGCTTAGTTCAAGACATCTTTCCAATGTAAATATTGCAACACTGAGTTACCGACAGGAAGAAAACACAAAGTAAAACTCCCAATTCTTTCAGGTTTGTTTTCTCCACTTTGTTTTTAGTGAAGTTTCAGCATCCCACAACAAACTGCTGTTTAGATTTTGAGCTCTGCAGCCATTCAAAAATCAGATCTCCACAGCCTCGCACTCCTGCACACACACTGGTACTGTGCTCACCACAGGCATGACTGGAGTCCAGACCTGTTCTCTGGCAGACCACAGTGGTTAAAGAGTCATTAAAGCTTCAGACAGTAAGACTTCCTTGAGCTTTCACCATGGGCCTGCCGCAAGAAAGCGGATCGAAAGACAGGGAATAAAAAAGGTCCTCAGACTGCACTTGGACCCACTGTCAATTTGTCACTGGGCATTCCAAAAGACCAGAAGCTGCTGCTCCAGTTGGTGCAAGAACCACACAAGGCTCCATGTCATTGAAGCGAACCTTAAAGCCAGAAATATTGCTAGGAAATGGAAAAATGCAACCACCTTGATACATAACCCTTCCAACAGAGTTACAACGAGACATTATGATGCATAACAAGAAATCAATATAAACAAGTGCTTTCACCAACTTCCAGTATGGATTGTGGGAGCCAAAGACACGGGAAGAGGAGAGAATTTCAGCTCAACAAACTAATTACAACCAAGTATAACATCAATAATACTTGGGACCTCTCTCTAGGCTCCAAGCAGCTCCATTTCACAACATCTTGCAGTATATTACACTATGTATCTCAAGACTCATCCTAAGCCAGGTATAGCTGACAATGAAACAAAATTTCTCTTCATTCTTTGGGTCACAGAATCAGAAGGCTACATTGTCCATAAACAAAAAAAATGGACATTCTTACAATGTTTTGGAAACCCAGCTGCCTGGCTTGCTGAAGCTGAAGCCAGTTAATTCCCTCAAAGGCTTCCCTGAACTCCACTCCAGGATTCCGGCACTGCTCAGTGCAGCTCCCAGCCTGGCAGGAGGCACAAGGCTGGCAGGCACCTTTCGTAACCACGTGCAACACTTAAAACAGCTCAGTCTGTCCTTCCTTCCTATTTCCTCACTTCTGCATTTCCAGATCCCCGTAAAGGCTACTTTTCTATACCTATATGTAAGTTCGTTACTACTACAAGCATGTCAACGTCTATTTTAATGAAGAATTATTTGCAAGCACCACAACTTCACCACAACCACAACTTCTTCAATACTTGTACTTAATTAAGGATTTAGTTTGACACATAAATAAAACAAAGCTTACAGAATTTTAAATCTGTCAGGGAAAGAATTACACCACATTTAACAGCACTTTTAAGTTCAAGCTTTAAAATCTACTTCCTGAAGAATTTAAAATTAAACTTGAAATCGTTACAGCTTTCTCATTTCCAAAAAATATATTTCAACTTGCAAACAACAGAAGCCTTAGACAGTGCATCGTTTGCCACATGCTGCAACTAATAACTAAAAACAACTCAGTTATGTTTATACTGATTTTTTCTTTTGGCCTTTGGAAGCTAATCTGAACCACATGTCAAGCAGGGAAATAATGGAAACTGTAGTTATTGCTTTTCTAAATATAACATTAATCTCGCTTGTAAGTCAGAGCATTCAAGATATGCAAAAAAAGAAAAAAACACAGGAATTACATAAGAGACAAGACCAACTGCTTGCAAAAGAAAACTTTTAACTCATGATCTTACAGGCTGCTTTGTGCAAACAGGACTTTATGGCCAAAGAAATTCAGAAGTCAGGGGACCTTTCCTCAAGAACGATCATAGCAGAGATTCTGCTCTCCAGCACAGAGAAAAGCACCATTCCTCCAACGATCCCAAATCCAAGGGAAAAAAAAAACAAAACAGCACAGTTTTTGCAGTGAAATTCAGAGGCAGCCATCTTAGTGTAACATGACACTTGTCACTGCCAGCTTGGAAAAGTTTTAGACAATTTCCCGTATTATTTCAAACTCAAACCTGCTCTTTACGTACTAAGTAGGCATGCATGAATATTCAGATTTCTTCCTCCTCTTGTTAATAAGAGCGGAAAGATTGGGACAATTACTTTATCTAGTACTCAGGTCTTCAAAGAGTACAAATATTAATTCTCACAACACCTCCTTGTGGAAAGCAAGTATCACATCCCCCATTTTGCAGATTAAGAAAAAACACAAATCAAAAGCCAAAAAATCAGAAAAATCTTAACACCCTTAGAGAACAACTCCAGCAAAAACAAGTTAGGAAGTCCGAACTTTTTTACAAGAGTGCTGAATGGTACTTTCAAACCACAGTTTAAGCCTGAATCTGGATATGGGACCGCACATGAAATGTCCATTTGCTTTGCTCAACTTGCACACAGCAGCACTGGGATATTTCACTGACCGCATCCACATCTCCCTACATAAGGAATGGTTAAAAAGTCAGAAAACAGTAAAAAATATCACTCTTACCTTCTGCTACATCATCATCTACAGCGCCTTTCACCTGAGAAAAACACCACTGAATGTCATTTCCTCCTCCAGCTCCTAAAAAAATGAAAACAATTCAATAAAAATGAGGCCCCCCCCCCCCCCCCCCGCAGCAGCGCAAGCACACAATGGTTCCAGATTGCACATTTCAGAGCCTGTGCACGCCCACTTCCTCAGCAGTGTTGAGGCACAATCACACACCACCCTCCCCACCTTTTTCCTTTGGATATTGTTTTTGTCAGCCTTCAATGCAGCGTTTGTCAAAAACAGGGAAGCACAAGCAGTGTAAAAGCTTCACTCACCCAAAGCTCGCTGGACTAAGTACCATTAACTAAGAATTTAAAATTCAAGTGCATGAATGGCCATGTTTGACACGAAGCTTTTTCCTACTTGAGCAGTCAGAACCCTCTAAACACACACACACAAACAACTTAAATATAAACTATCAGAGCTGTGCATTTTTAGAAAATTTCAATCTCCCATCCAATACAAACCAAGCACACGATTCATTTCCTCCTTTCACAAACCCACTGCGCCGACCCTACGCACTCAAGGCTAAAGAAAAAGAATTTTACCACAATTTTAGAGTCTCTTCGCAGAAGTAATGAAAGCAATTATCAGCCTGAAAAAAAAAACAGCAGCAAATCCAAGCAGAAAAGCAAACAAGCAATCGGAGGGGAACAAGTTCTACTACCATAGAAAACGGATCGGAGAGAAAACTTCAGGAACATTACTGCCTCGGCTGAAGGCAATGATTCATTTGAACCCTGCCACCAAAACACACACTAAAAATCACCACCCATTTCTTTTGCATTTCGTTCTGAGCAAATCACTGCAGGGCTGAGGACATACAGGAAGAGACAGAAATGGACTTGCCTCGGTCGGTTGGGTTTGGTTTTTTTCCCTCTTTTATTTTTTTTCTTTTCTCCAGAAGCCACTGTCAAAATGGAACTTTTCCTCCACACAACTCAAACCGGCTGAGCAACAGATGGCATTTACACATTAATCCTGAGCTCTGGTAGAGCTTTGGGGATAACAAAGAATACAGGAGGAGACTCTTCCCAAGTTAATAGGGGCAAAAAAACTCAAAGAGAAGGAAATCAGGAGCCTGAAAATAATCTTTCCAGAAAAGACAAAGCGCCTCAGAATGAGAAGTTCTGGAATAGAGTATAGTTCGCATTTTTCACTTGCTTTAAATTCTTCCCTGAAGGATTACAGACATCCAAGCTGCATAACCTGAGAAAGTGAAGACAAGCAACAGCACCCATCTATGCAGGACATGGCAAAATGCCCTCCCCCCCATCATTCCCCAAAAATCCTACAACCCATTTTCTTTCCTCTCTTCAACCTCTTCATTTGTCATTTAGCAGCTAGCATCATGGAAGCACTTAAAGGGAACAGCTTGGAAAGAATCACTGCTCCTGCTACCTCGAGCTAAAATCCTCTTTTCCATACAGTTTACTTGAACCAAGTTGGCACTTTCTTCCCCCGACTAAAACGGCAAGAGTAGGGTGGAGCATGTGCATATGGTGTAGGGGGGGAAAGGCAAAGCAGAAGCCTCACAAAGCCTCCCATGCTTTGCTCCTCCACATGCAAAGCACTGAAAAGACAATTCATGTGCAGAGGAGGGGGATGAATAAATTTCCAAATGAAGAAATCGCAAGGAAAAGTAAGACGGAAGAGATCCCTTCTGCACACACACTCCCAAGCATATCAACAGCACTTCGGGATGCAAAATGGGAAGCAAGCAGTGGAAGGAATGAGAAAGAAAACACAGTGAGACCTGTGCTGTTTAATTACACCCTGTGCCAAATTTTACTGGCATTTGCAGATCCTGCTCCCTACAGAAGGGTGCGACTGCACTCTGGACACCGCCTGCACCTGGATCCTCCCCGTGCACGGCAGCGCTTCTGAGAAACAACCACAAGCACCGACCCCAAAGCCTCAAGGGGGAAACTCTTTACCAGAGCGTGTAGTGACAGGACAAGAGGGAATGGGTTCAAACTGCGAAAGAGTAGGTTGAGCTGGGATATGGGGAAGGAATTCTTCCCTGGGAGGGTGGGGAGGCCCTGGCACAGGTTGCCCAGAGCAGCTGTGGCTGCCCGTGGACCCCTGAAAACGTCCAAGGCCAGACTACGGGGCTTGGAGCAACCTGGGATAGTAGAAGGTGTCCCTGCCCATGGCAGGGAGTGGAACTGGATAGGTTTTAAGGTCCCTTCCCACCCAAATCATTCCATGATTCTACGAAAAGGCAGCAGATCCACCCTGCCTGCAAGCACCTCAACTCCAAAACACACCACTTCCCCCTCCACCTTGCTTCTTCCATGCTTTTTTTCTTTCCCCCCCGAGAAGGGAGGGAAGGAGGGGTGGGTGGGAGCAAAGCACGAATTCCCACAAGTGAGGATTAAAAAAAACACCCCACAACCAGCAAA
>VZTF01006544.1:80432-96980 GCA_013397755.1 Cnemophilus loriae | reverse complement strand
CCCGCTCCCATGGAGGGGCTGCCGCCTCTCAGTCCGACATCGATCGACCGCCCCCCATGGCGGGGCCGCCAACTCTTACTCAGCTCGGCCCCTGCCCGCTCTCATGGAGGGGTTGCCGCCCCTCAGCCCGGCATCGATCGGCCTCCTTCATGGCGGAGCTCCGTCTCTCGTGGCAGGGCTGCCGGCCCTCAGCTTGCCTCCTGCCTGCGCTTATGGAGGGGCCACCGCCCCTCGGCCCGGCATCGCCCGCTCTCAGCCCCTCCCCGCTCCGGTGTCCGCCATCCGCTGCCCCCCGGGCTCCCTTGCAGGAAGAGCTTCTTTCATTGACCCCTCTCCCCGCAGGCTCGCCCTTCGTGGAATCGAATATCCTGAGTTGCAAGGGACCCACTAGGATCATCGATCCAGTTCCTGGCCCTGCACAGACACCCCAAAATCCCACCCTGTGCATCCCTGGGAGCGTTGTCCAAACGCTCCTGGGAGCTCTGGCAGCCTTGGAGCAGTGCCCATTCCCTGGGGAGCCTCGTCAGTGCCCAGCACCCTCTGGGGGAAAACATTTCCCTAATAATCCCTTCATGTCTCCCAGAGCATCTCCCCCTCACTTGTCCTTTGGTTTTGGGTTTTTTTCTCCCCCCTTCCCTTTGCTCCCTTCTCCTGCCATTTCCCTGTGCAGCAGCAGCAGCAGCCACACATAACCTGTTTGCTTGCACATTTTCCACCCCCTTGGATGCTTTCCACAACGTCCAGGGCTCGGTCTCTGATTTCACTCTGGTCTCATTGCTATTCCCTGCATACACCAGCCATGCTCCTGAGCCATTTTTAGCCTCCATCCACCTTTCACACTGACAGCCAGCAAGATCCACAAAGAAAGGCTTTCAGCTGAGCCCAGCTTGGCTCAGCTCCTGCTGGCTCGGGAGGATGGAGGCTTCTTTTTAGCTTCCTGGGTCCCAGTTACAGTCTCAGCTGTAGTTAACTACAGGACTGGGATAATTGATTCAGTACAATCTATTTAAGATCTTGTGAAAGTCATCAGTTTCCCTTCGCAGATGTTTGTGCAAACATTTTCTTCTTGGGCTGGGTAGATCTTGCTAATCCAGATTTCACTCGGAGATTCATGAGCTCATCCTGCAAACCCAGCACTGCCACAAACTCGAAATGTGACTTGGAACAAGCCTCCAAAACCATCCCATACACTGATTTTTGCATTTCGAGCTCTAAACACCTAAGAGGCTGCTTTTATAAACTAAAAGACCACTGAATTGCTGGTCAAGTCCAGCAGAAAACAGCTGTGGAAACTGAATACCACTAATGAACACAAACACACAGCCAGGCTCCCACCAGAAACCCACAACTGGCTCAAATTACAGGTTATTTTGAAATTCATAGATAGATTTATCTCTACATCCCTGATAAAAAATTGCACAGGCAAATAAATCAATCTTGGAAAGAACAATAACATTTGAAAGAACACTCAACATACATGGGATGTTCTAAAGAATTGCTACTCACCCAAGTTTGGAAATCTCTGGAACCAAGTGTTTTGCTTAGGCTGTTTTGAGAGCAACCCAAAAACCTAAAAACAAAAACACTGCAAGTTTGGAAACAATCACAACAAAGACAAACTCCCTGGTCCCAAACACCCTGGTCCACATTTCCCAGAGCTCAAGAGCGAATTCACTCTATTCTACAAATTTGTGGCCATGTTTACTTGGTACCAAATTTAGCATGAAAGCTGGCATTCCTCTCTTTTCAGAACATACTTTCCTCAAACATACTTTTTTCAACCTAAGCAGAATTGTCCTGCAACTGTTTAGCAGGAAGATTTGCAAATCTAGTCCAAATCATCCATTGCCTTCTGTATAATTACTGCAGAATTTGTCCTCATAGTAGAATAAGCATTGGTTCAAGAACTTTTGTTGCTAAAATAATTTAAATAAGGCAAAGAGACTGCAATTAGCTCTGTAATATAAATTAATGAAGCCTTAGTACATACCTTATAATTAAAATAAAATACCTCTTAGAAAAGATTTAATATCATGGTGCCAGGAGGATGGATTGTAACTCCAACATTTCAGGTTTTTGTTGTGAACTAACTGAGCTACAGAAAATAATGGAGCCTAATAAATAAATAACATGAAATCACAGCCAGAGTAATTAGTGAGACTTCTTGGGAACCACAGCCTTTGCCTGGGTGTTCACTTGCTTGGTAGTTCAGAGTGTTCACACTATGAATGGTTGGTGCAAATTAGGCAGAGTGTGTTCCATAGCCCTAATTCAAAGTTTGTGAGCACATACTTGGATTTCATTGGAGCTTGAGCATTTGTTGAGGTGCTCTGGGGAGCATTGTAACTGTATTATGTTAAATTTATACACAGCCGCCAACAGCACAAAGCTTTAATGAGCATTTATCTACTCCGATCATGCTTTAATGACTAATTCTTACTCTACACAAAAACTCCTTTAGCTGAGACGGAAGAACACCTCTGGGAAGTGGGAGGGCCGTACAGGAACAAGGACTCACAAAACAGCATTTCTGGATCTATCTGCTGTGATATTTGTCAGACAACTACATAAAGAGCAGTCAGTTCACAGCAGCCTAGACCAGGAACTGTGGAAGTTAGAACAACCTAAAAATCAAAGTGTAACATGTGACCAGCAACCAATAAAAATATATAATAATGCCAAATGCCTGATCAAACAACTGAGGCTCCAAAGAAGAGCACTATCAGCAACTCGTTTTGTATCTGCTTTAGTTTCCCAGCAATTTGACCTGTTAGACAAGACTATAATGAATTACAACAATTCAGTTTAGAAATAAAGGGAGCGATTATCACCAGAATTATCACTGGAATTTAGTAATAGCTGAGCCATCTGAGGCCATGTGCAGGTTAACATCAGGACAGTGTAATTCAGTACTCTCTGTACTTCATTCTGTTCAGCTTCAAATGTCTCACTGAGAGGTTTCCATTGTGTTTTTGCAGAGCATTTCAGAGAATAACAGCCTTAACTCCTAGAAAATGTTTGCTAATGGTCAGCCCCCCATTTCCCCACTCTTAATTTCACATAAACAGCCATTATCAAACCAGTGCTGAGTCACATCTTGGTGCTGCTGGAGGAAAGCTGAACAAAAGGTCAGGCAGACCCTGGTTCTGCAAGGAGTCTCAGGGAAAGTTACCTGTGGGACAAGTCCCAACCCATCCACCCTCTTCACCTCGTACACCAACCTCGCTCAGGCAGCTGGGTTCCTACTGCTGTTTGTGGTGCCAGCTGCCAGCCCAGGGCCTCTCTCCAGTTTCTGTGAGCACACAGAATTTCATTTGCTTTTTCTGGCTTAACTCGACCCGAATTCACCTTAACCAGGTTCCACCTGCAAACCCTCAACTGCTAGTGGCCACAAATTTTCAGCTAAAACCAAGGTGTAAACAAAGGCTTAAGCATTTCCAGTTCCTGCCACACTATAAAGACTAAGTGTCCTAAGCCTGCACACTATAAAGATATTTCTTGTGCTCTGTATCACCAGGGCACTTCCAAAGTCACTGGGTTTTATTTTTGGAAAGGGAAATGTTGAAATTAAAATTTCTTACATGACTGAGCATCTGTACTGTTGGAGAAATCATGGAATGCTTTGGGATGGAAGGTACCTTAATGACCATCTACTTCCATCCCCTGGGCATAAAACATCATGTGATCAGTCACTGGGCAGTTTAGTTTAAGTCTTATCAATGATAAAAAGCAGAAGAGGATAACATATATCTTTCAGTTCACTTTGTAGCTCCCAGGAATTTTTTAGAGACCCAATTTCCAGAAAACCCAACCTAACAACCATCCCATGGTTCTGGAATTGAGTGCCCCAAACTACTCCTCATTGAGCAAACCTCTGCCAAACTCGCTAATTCTGGTAACAAGCAGTTTGTGTCATCCCAAAACTGTAAAGTTCATTGCATAAGAGCCCTGCTATTACAAGGGGAACCCTCAGCATTTTTTTTCCCATAAATTATTAAGACTTTTATTCTTAACTTTAGCCTGATACAAGCAAACAGAAGAGCCAATTAGGCTTGGAAAAAAATTTAATATGTTCATTACAGCAGTAGTTTGCAAGACAGGTTTTAAAACCAGTTTCAAATTTGATCTGTTTAGAGCAGGGCTAAGACACTGTTACTGAAACTACAATTTGCAACACATTACTTTAATTGATTATTTAGCACATTTTGTAGAAGATTCATGCACCTGAATTTTATTTTAAGGCAAACACAAAAATACAGGGAAAGATAAAGGGAAAACTAAGGTTCTGGAAAAGAAGGAAAAAGATCCTAGAGGTAGTCAGGAAGCACCTGTCTGGAGGGAAGAAAACAAGTACTTTTCAATTTGGAGGGCTTGTTGGTGAGGGCAGGAGTGTCCCAGTACTTTGGGATTAAAAATTAAGACGAGAAGGGTAAATTGAGATTTATAGAAAAATTTCATTCTTATTTATGTGTCTTTTACTATAAGGTTTTTTTTTTGTTTTGTTTTTTATTTTTTTTCCATAAACTAGTTAATTCTATGGAAAGATGAGCCCAACCAAAAAATAAGAGAACTGTTATGGGATGGTAATAATCCTATTGAAACTAAGACTGGAGCCATAGGAGAAGATAAGAAGTTCACAGGGCAGAGGTTTAACCCTCCCTGAAAAGAAGTAGCTACAATTAAATGTTTGGTTCAGGATAACCTGGCACTTTGAGTCTTCCAGCTCAGGATAATTTGGACATAACTTGGAACTCTGAATGCTACAAACAGTAGGAAAACAACAACAAAATAAAATGAAAACAGTCATCCCAAACTACACACCATGAAGACAACACAAGACCCTCACAAAGTGGTTTTATTCTAACAAAAGTGATTAAACACTGAACTACATTGCCAGAAAATACCTGCAGCACATCCACTATGAGGCACTCTTAAGAGCAGATTCCCCTCCTGGGAACAGGCTAAGTAAGGTGCTCCCTGCCTAAGGGTAAGGGAAGCTTTAGTCCTTTCCAGCCCCAATTTTACCACCCTACAGAGAAACAGATTCTTCAGTTGGATACACAGGTTCTTTGTACCGCTGACAAAATCAAGTTACACCAAAACCAATAAATCCATACTCAGACAATACTTCTAAAGCTATTAAATTCTCTTTTTCCTGTTCAGTCTTTAGAAAGGGGATAATTAACATTTCTTGACTCTTTAAGTACGTTTAGATCAATGAAAGGAACATAACAGAAATACAGACAATGAGAAGAAAAAGTTACCTTGGAGGGGAACCCCATCCCTTGATGCACAGCCCTCTCAGCATGGTGCATCTCTCAGGAGCATAGGTAACTCTGAGGTGAGAGAAGCCTCAGTTATCCCCACCACCTTTAGGAGGCACTTTGCAGGAAGGGGAGGAGCCAGGATACATGACTCCAAAGGGTCTTGAGGAGCTTTCATTTGGGGTTGGGTTATTTTTGCTTTTTAAGCCTTCAAACTCTCATGGCCTGTACACAGAAATATTTCTTTTTTTGGGGTGAAGGGTTGTAGGGTTATTGAGGGAAAAGAAGTATTAATTTTACCTCACTAATAAACCTGCCTAGGTGATCTAAATAAGTGAAAGAAAAACCTCAGAGACTTTTATGAAACATTTTTGCTTAACAAAAGCAGGAAGCTGAAAAGCAAGCATGTTGAAAACACTGCTGTCCATAGGATTTCCCTGTTATTTTTAACAGTGGGCTTTAATGTCTTCTATTTTAGATTCTTACTAAGGCAAAGTGCTTTTATGCATTAATTGAGCTAACAAGCTATTACCCTTCCGTAGGAGCTGGAAGAATTACACCTGTGCAGGTGTATTTCAAAAGGGAGATGTAAATATAAGCCTTAGCTCAGGCCTTGTAGTTATCTTGTGTGTATCACTGAAGCTGTTGTTACTAAAACACACCTAAAAAGCCAACTGATCTAAAAGGAGCAGGATCAGCTCCTTGGAATCATGCTTTTGCACTTTGAAGAAGCCTGTAATTTTAGTAGCATTTTGCAGTAAGAAGTTAATTGGTAGCTCTGAGGGGTGCTAGCAGGGAGTATGAACCTATCACATCAAGGATCCCACTTTGCCAGGAGAAATGCTCCTTAAAAACCATGGATTGTGGGGAATGCATTAAATATATAATTCGGGCTGAAATGCCACTTTAGGCTTTGAGCTGAGGCATTCATGCTCTTGATCCCAGGCTCTAGACAAGTTCGATCAGCTTGGTGTTACCAAATTCTCATGGTAGTTAAAGGGTGTGAACGCACTGTTGTCCTAAGCCCCGGAATTGTAGAAAGACATGAGAAATTTTCAGATGGTATTTTTCCAGGAGCCTTTAGCTCTTGATTCCAGAAAATGTGAAAATGTGACTTCAAAAAAAAAATTAAAAAACAAAAAAAGGAAGGCAAAGGTATTATCTCTTTAAAACTCTGTTGATAGTAACTTACTCTGAGTAGTAACACTATCACTCTAGTGTTGCTCAAGTCGTGTGTGCCAAAAATGATGTGTGCAGGTAACTACCATGATTAGTCATTCATTAACTTACTCCTTGGTTTAAGAGTTCGTTTACCTTTTGGTTTCATTTTTCTTTAACAAGAGCACCATATTTTGAGGGTGTTTCTAAAGTGTTTCAAACTTAATTAAGCAAACAAGTATATAAATCAAAATTTGCTGAAACATTTGTTCTGAAGTGGTCTTTTTTTGCTTTGCTTTGTCCCGCAGTTCTTCTGGTACCAGGTTTGCAGGGACCTGAAGGTAATGCCAGGAATGAACTGAGAAGGGAAGGAAGGGAGGCCGAAATAGCAGAATTAATTGTTCCATTCACATGGCTTTTCTGCTTGGGAATAAGTTCACATTGTAAACAGGAGAGAGGTGTGGTTTGCAGATAGGACAGGAAATCCTTAGTTCTAATCCTTGCTGTGTTGTTGGTTCCCTTGGAGACCTTGAACAAATGCATTCTGTCCCTGGATTTTTAATTGGAAATAAACTGGGGGTGATAGCCCTTAACTAGCTCAGAGAAGCAGCCTTTCACTTAAACATTCATAACATGTTTAAAAACAGCTCATGGCACTCAGGCTTGAAATCAACTCATTTCCTGCTCTGAGGCTATCTCCTTACCCTGCTCTGAGGACCAGGGACCTTTGAGGCTGGAGTCACCACTTGCTCGTCCCAGTGCAAAGCAGATGCTTCACCGGGGTTAGAAGGAAATGTGACCTCCTGTTGTCTGATGTGATTTTCTCTGTCATCCTTAGTGCACTCTGGGCCTAGTGTAATCACAGTTCTCACCTTTTTCTGCTTGGATTGCACACCTGTGAGTGAGGGTGTGTTAGGAGGAGACCCCACAGAGGAATGTGCCTTTGAAGGAGGGGTCTGTGTCAGACCCTCCTTAGAAGCCTCAGCTCTGGCTGTTGAGCAGTGTGGCAGTGCCCTGTCCCCTGGGACCCCACACCCCAGAGGCAGCTGCCTGGCAAGAGTTCAGCCATGTCTGATGGGAAAGGTCCTGGAACCAGCAGAGGATGGTGCTGGGAATCCTGCAGGAGCACAGAGCCTGGAGGTGTGACAGCCCTGCAGGGAGTCAGGGCAGAGATTCTGGTTTTTCTAGTGCAAATTCTCTGTATTGAGTTAAATGATGGTGTAAGTGATGAATCAGACTTACAGGCTTGTCATTCTGCTTTAATCAGGGAGAACTGCAGTGACAGGGTGTGCTAACAGCAGCATGAAAAGGCTGAAGCCCAAACTCCTGGAAAGTGTCTGCACCTCAGGTTCCTCACTTTTCTTTCTCTCTCACTGCTTACAGACACAATTTCAGAGCTACTGAGCTCACACAGCTCGTGCTAGTCCAGAGGAGTGATGAAAATACCTCTAGAACTGAGTGACAATTTTCTTCCATCACATAATCAGAGGAGGAAAACTCTCTAATGAGTTGTCTGATACTTACCAAACCTTGTTGGCTTTTCACTTGACTGCAAACATTTTGAATTGTCAAAACTTCTGAACTGTTGCTGAAATTTAGACAGCTTTCTCAGTGTTTGTTGGTGACTACTGGTATTTAAAAACCCATTTCATACTTGCCCTGAAAAGCTTTATAAACTAGGCTAAATCTGAAAGACCACTTTGAGAGCCTAAAGAAACTTGGTTTTGATTTGCATATCATTTGTCTTGAGCCTGGTATGATACCCTGAATTTAGCCATGAAGTTTTACATGTGTAGAACTCTATTCTCTTTTATTGCTGAACTATAAGAATTGTAGAATTCAAAGATTCATAGAATAGTCTGGGTTGGAATGGACCTCAAAGATCATCCTGTGCCACCCCCTGCTATGGGCAGGGAAAACTTCCACTATCCCAGGTTGCTCCAAGCCCCATCCAACATGGCATTGGACACTTCCAAGGATGGGGCAGCCACAGTTGCTCTGGGCAACATTTGCCAGGTCCTCACTACACTCACAGGGAAGAGTTTCTTCCCAGTATCCCATCTAACCCTCCACTCTGGCAGTGGGAAGCCACTCCCCCTTCTCCTGTCACTCCAGGCCTTTATAAATAGTCTCTCTCCATCTTTTCTGCTGGCTCCTTCAGATACTGGAAGATGCAATTAGATCACCCTGAAGCTTCTCCTTTCCAGGCTGAACAATCCCAACTTTCCCAACCTTTTCTCCCAGCAGAGTGCTCCAGCCCTCTGATCATCCTGGTGCCTCCTCTGGACTCTCTCCAACACCTCCATGTCCTCCCTGTGCTGTGACCCCAGGGCTGGAGGCAGCTCTGCAGGTGGGGTCTCATGAGAGCAAAGTGTCTGTCTGTCTAAAAGCATCTTTCAATGTTTGCAAGATCTGTTCTTCCCAAGCTTTTCCATTCCTTCTTATGTATTTTCCACATATTCCCCTACTTCACTTTCTCCCCTCCCCCTTCAAAATCCAAACATTTGATCCTCAAAGAAACAAAACCAGGACAAAAGTTCCAGCAAGCCCACACATTTTCTTTTCATTTTGACTGCACTGTGCAAGTTCCTCTGCAGGGAAGGGCCAGTACATGCAGAGGGTCAAGTAACTCCCATGTGGTTTCCAAGATCAGAACTCTGATCACTGAATTATGTGCTCGTGCTTCAGACAATGTCATTCTCAACTTGGCAAGTGGGAAGCTAATTATAAGATGCCAATGAAAGACACGGTTATTTGTAATTAAGCCTGGCAATACATCACAATGTTACTGCCACAGCCAAGTGCTGTCATGAAGGAGGAAAAGGTGTCCCTTTCTTCAGGGACAACCGCAATGCATCTATGATCTGCAGCAGAAGATACAGCTCAAAGGAGCTGTGTAGGGAGGACCCCTGAGAAACAGGAAAACGGCAGGTTGTTTAATGTGATTCTTAACTGGCCAAACCTAGAGACTGTTTAAAAATCCTAGACAAGAGTAAGCCCTGAATTACTCTCCTTAATGACCTTCCCTACTTTCCCTTTCTGTGCCTTTATCATCTTTGCACTGCACTACCTGGAACAGAATAAATTTGCCTTTGAGGTTCCCTGTACATACTGGTTTTGACATGATCCTGCTTCTTGCTTTGCCCATCAACAGAGAGACCTGGGTACTTCTATCCCAGGGGGAAAAGCCATTTATTTTTTAAACCGAAAGTTACATTATAAAAGACTCCAAGAGGGATGGAGGGATAGAAAAGTAAAAACTGCTTTACTGATACTTGACTATCAATTCATTCAAACTGTTCTTGGGCAAACACAAGTGTGCAGAATGCCAAAATTAGGTATCAAGGGATCTTTGAAAAGAGCCATCCCTATAAACCAGAGCGTGGCCACATAATGACACAAGATCCAGCCGATAATGTCTAACGAGTACTGCACTGAGCTGCAATAATTAGTCACAGAACATCTGCCCAGCATGCTGCATGCAAAGAGAAGTGAGTTCATCTGAGCCACTAGTGCAAGATTTAATTATTAAAAAGTGGTTCAGGTTGACTCCTTTCACTTTGCTTAACAGCAGATGAGAGTTTTCATGGAACTCCAAGTGTTATTCCCAGCCTTGAGCCAGACCACTGGGCAAAGCTTCATTTCTGCTGTGTCATTGTTTTTAATTTATTGTTACTGAGATTAAAAGTAAACTTTTCCTATCCTCATTGCTTCCACCAACATGAGGCTTACATGGTCATACTCTCTATAGACAAATTCCTATTTCTCTATTTCCTCGTAGGAGCTTTTGACTCAATGATCAATTCCAATTAAGTTTTGTAATAATGGATGTTCCAAGAATATTCAGCTGCTTACAGCTTCAAGAAAATGCAATTGAATTTTTGCCTGCACAATGAGTTTGGGCCTGTTAAACTCCAGAGAATCCACACTGGAAAAATGGTGTTAAAATGGTTTATCTGTGGAAAACACCTTAATAAAAGTTTGCATCCTTCTGGACAGCAGAGAATCCAACTATGAGGAATATGTGTCTTAGGGACCAGACTTGCCAAGTCCTCCTGCTTCCCAAGCTGCTAATTTCTGCTTTTTGTGTAGAACCCTCTCCTCTTGGTGACATTGAATCCAAGGATGAACAGCCTTGATGGACAAAACCACAAGGTTAGAATAAGTCAGTTTTCACATTCCATATTTTATCACAATTGCAGGAAGTGATAAGAAAGTCGGTGGCAAATGAGAGCTGCCCTTTGAAAATACAGAGCTATTCTCTAGAAAAATCTGAGCCACAAAAGAATACACATAAATATTCAGTGACAGAAAATTACCCTCTACCCAAAAAGCAAAAGTATTTCTGGTTTGAGAGAAACTTCATCTTTCCAAAACTGGACCAAACTAGGAATATTTCCCAGAATCTGAAAGTTCCCTGGACTCTGCAGGGACTCTGGGAAACCAAGAAGTTGGTCAGCTGTGTTCCTGGTGGTTACACAAGAAAGGCTGTAGGAACAATGAACCAGTTACTGGAAAAATGTGAAAGTTTAAGGAGCTGCAGTGCTTCAAATGGAACATTTGGGGCTCAGCAAAACAGTGTTTGGTTTCTCAGAGGGTGTTTGAGCAGCTCTTGTCAATATTGTGAGCACGATAATAAGTTTAATCAAACACATTGACAGCAGTTATATTGTACCATACCTGGAGACAAAGCTAATTATAACATTTTATTTAAAGAAGGGCTGTGATCTCCATGAAATGGTCTAAGGTAAGAAGGCAAGGTACAGTGTTTTGATTTTTTCTAGCAAGTGTTTCCCATACACAAGAGGGTCAATTTAGGTTCTTATTCTGCTTGATTC
Organism: Cnemophilus loriae; assembly: GCA_013397755.1. NCBI lineage: Eukaryota > Metazoa > Chordata > Aves > Passeriformes > Corvidae > Cnemophilus > Cnemophilus loriae. The sequence continues at coordinate 85,720 of VZTF01006544.1, read as the reverse complement.
AGCCCAAGTTCTTGAACTTAGTCTGTCACACTGCAAACCAGTGCCCTAATTAAATTTATTGCTGGCCATCATCAGCAAAAGCTGAGTCTTGCTCTCTGTACTTTGCCAAGCAACAACAAAAGGGTTTTGAAAGGCCTTAGTTTTCACTACAGTGTAGGAAAAAAGTACATTTCAAAGCTTGGAAAACTTCCCTTCCCAGCATAAAAATAAAATGTAGAACTTACAAAATCCTCTCTGCCTGCTCTTACCCAACACTATGGAGAAAGATTCTTTAGGGATCCTCAGCTGAATGATGCGACAACAAATCAAAACTTGCAATCAAAACTTTGGTTTACCTGGACCCTCTAAAAATCAGGTCATTTTGAAAGCCAAGTATCGAAACCCCTCTTCATAGCAGGTTATTTGAACACATTAATCATAACTTCAGTTTAAAGGACACATAAAAACTTCCGTCCTGAGGAAGCAGCCACCAGTGAGGGACCATAGCCCTGACACCTTGTCTCTGCTCTCCTGCTCGAAAAGAGCCTTTTATCCCTTAAGTCTCATGCATATCCACTTTCATTTTCCTGTTTTCTCATTTTTTGGCCATGTTTTTGCTCAGAGCTCCTCTGCTTGCATCAGCTAGGTCCTTGCATAAGGGGCAATTGTTTGCTTAAAGCACGATGTCTCTATTGTTCTCTTAGAACAGTGAGGAGACAACTGGACTTTGGCCCTGCCACGAGAAACCAGAGCAGCCACCACAGAGAGTGAAGCTGCAGTGTTCATTTTGCAGCAGCCTGAAATAGATACTTCCTCTGCCTGCTGCTCCTCCTGGTTTCCCTGTGCAGTGCCAGCATCAGCAGAGCTGTTGCAAACGGCCTGGGTGTAGCACCAGTTTCATCCAGTGTTGCCAAATGTGCAGCTCCCAGAACCTGCCCACTCCTTCTCTCCCAAGCTGGTGGCATGTTTGCCATCCTCACAGCTTCTGCATAGTGCTCCAGATCAAATGGGGCTCCTCTGGAGCACCTTGCTTTTGCCGTCCTGGGAATGGGTGGTTGATTTACCGGGAGAGCCCTGTGAAATCTGAAATGTATTAAATTGTGCATTCATTGCCACATTCCTCCAGAACTGATGGGACATTCCCTTGGAGGGGAGGCTGGGGAAGCGATAAACAGGGGATTGGAAAACATCATCCCCGGGGCCCAACCTGACATCCCTAATTCTGCATGACTCTGGAGGATGTTTATCCAGTGCTACTTCCTGCATTTGGAAATGTAGTTTTGGCCATGAGACAACTCAAACCAAGAGCTCCATGAGGAGCATTCCAACCCACCTAGGACTTCTGTTGACAGCAGTAATAAACTATCAAACCTTTGTTTTCCCAGTCTCTGATGTTTCCAGGACTCCTAAAGAGCCATGTGCACTGTTAAATATTGTTGTTCCCCATTTTGTTCTGATCCACATCAACAGAATTATCCAGGCGAGTGTTTTCAGTTGCGTCATGTCAAAAATCACTCCAGAGTTGAATGCGAAGGTAAAAAAAAGTTTATTGGTCTTGGAAACAAGCTTTATTCCCTAGAAATCTGCAATCCCAATGATTCTATCATGGTTTTAAGCTGAATCTGCCGTTTTTGCTTTACTAATTTTAGTTGTATCTGTTGTAGGATCTGCTTCATGTAGCACTGAAATGCAGCCACATCTGGGGTAGGTTTTGAAATCTATTTGGTGGAAAAGTTCACAGCATGGATCAAAAAGAAGCTGATCGTATAGTTTTGCTTTACAAAAATGAAGGGTGAGTTCTTCATTAGAAGATTGACAAGGAACTTAAGTGATCTGGATTTTGTCCTCTGTTCTGTTTCATGTTTGTTGTGCCAGATAAGCAAATAATCTCATTTCTTCCTTCCTTTTTTTCTAAAAGAAGGAACAATAATGGCTTCTTTAGCGGAATCCATGCATTTGGACATCTTACTCCACCTAGCATTCAGGAGCCTGACTTCTTATTGCTTCATGAATGACTGGAATTGCTATTTACTAAGAAAGACCTGAAAGTCTTTTGGATCTACGTGTCAGATAAATTCTGCGTAAGATTTTATGTGATCTCAGAAAAATTATAAAAGAAAACAAGATGAAAACATAATAAGATGAAGGAGGTCATGTTTCGATGAAATATTAGGATGCAATTATTACGTGTGAAGGTCATGAGGGGTGGGATGGAATTCCCAGAGAAGCTGTGGTTTCCCCAGCCCTGGAAGTGTCCAAGGCCAGGCTGGACAGGGCTTGGAGCAACCTGGGATAGTGGAAGGTGTCCCTGCCCATGGCAGGGGGTGGCACTGGATGGGATTTGAGGTTCATTCCAACCCAAACTATTCCATGATTCTATGTAAAACTGGGAAATTGAAGGCAGGGAGCAATGACCCTTGGTGGAATTCAGCTAAGAACGATGAAAATAACTCCCTGAAAAAATATATAGCCATAAAAACCTCTTTAAAAATACTAAACACATGGAGGAAAATGAAGTCATCATCCCTCTAAATGTATATACAAGGCTCTTCTTTTCTTATTTCCCATCTGGGAAGGTGTCGAGTTTCCAGGGCCGTGCCAATCACGAGGCCTTGCTGCTGGATGGCCCCGGGCTGAGGGGACACTTGCTGGGTTGTTTTTAGCCACATGAGTACATCACTCAATGCTGCCACTGTTTGCAGCTGTGACAAAGAGAGGCCTCTGTGTCGTGGTGGAGATAAAACTCGAGTGGATGCCTGGAGAAGGGAAGGAGAAAATGAGGAAGACATTACCCAGACCACGTTTTGCTAACAGCGTTAATTCCTTGTTTAATTAAATAGTTAATTAAGTTCAGTCTGCGGAGTTAGAACAATTAATTGCAGGCTCATAGCATTTTTCAATTTGTTTTAAGAAAACAAAAATCAATTCATCATCATCATCATTCCCCTGGATTTTGCTTACCTCCCAGAGCACTGATGTGATCGATGTGACAGTAACTGCCCTTTCTAGTAATCGTGGGTCATGGCAGAAGAGATTCCCATGCTTTAGGGAGGTTATTCAGAAAAGACTGAGAAAATGTACTAAAATAGGAATGGCAGCTTGTTTTGGGTCAGTTTTTAATAGAGGGAATTTCAGTGTCATAGTTGAAGAGGGGAGGAGACTGTGGAGAAGTGCTTCACTGGATTAAGATGTTGGAGAGTCATGAAAACAAACAAAAAATCAGATTTTTCTTAAGTTTTATGAATATCTAAAGAACAAATGCAAACTTTCCCTATTTTTAGTGAGAATGGGTGTTGTTTGTTAAAATGCTGTGATAGAGGTGGGAAACGCAGGGAAAATACAACTAATTTTCAGACCTTTATAGTAAAATTATTGTCAAAATGAGAATTTATGTGAGATTTTCAGTTAAATTTTTGTTGTGTGTTGGTGTTGGTTTTTTTTTTTCTTTCTTTTTTGTTTGTTTTTTTGTAGGTATGAGCCCCAAGGTGCTTCAAATGAAAACTGAAATGGGAACCCTCCCTCGCTCTGAAATTTGTTTTGGATCCCTTCAAAAAGAAACCCTGGGCAGACTTGATTAGGTCCCTCTCATGTGTGTGTTCACTATGTGGAATTTTAGTGTCATCCAGGAACACTTCTAAGTTCTTCAGAGCAACTCAGGGTATTTGTCCTTGAAGGTCAATATTTGGAGTGGATAGAGTGTCAGCTGTGGCAGGAGGTTTGAGGTGGGATTTCACAGATCCTGGATAATTTCTGTCCCAAGTCTCCATTGTCAATGTGGTTTGTAGAACGGGGAATGTCTTCAGCCTCCTCTAAAAGGACTGGTTTATCCTTTTGCCTTTTCCTCCTTATATTTGGGGGTGAAATCATCCAGGAGAGGGAAACAAAAGCGTAAATGGGTGAGGCAGCTGTGACACAGAAGCAGGGAGATGACAGGCAGCTTCCTCTGGGACATTTCCGTACCAGTGTCCTAGAAAAGACATGAGAAAGGGGAAGCAGGAATTCTGAATCACATGCACATCATGAAGCTGATTAAGCAGCTGAGGAAAATCAGCTTCTGGAGGCTTCTACTCCTCCTGTGTGGGTGGTGGTGGCACTCTGACTTTGAAAATTACCTTGTAAATGCGCCTCTGTTTTGGGGCAACCCCCCTAATTCTACCTCTAAAAGTGAAAGCCGAATTGATAATTACAGGCCTATTAATAGCTATAAGTTATCAATCCAGCTCATTATTAAGCCTTGTTTGGATGGAATTCCAGCCTTCCTACTGGATTTTTAAATTCATCCTCTAGGTCTGAGTGACAGCACTGCAGAAATAAAGTAATTATTTCCTAGAAGGTTTTTCCCATAAGGGAGATTCCTGTCAATGCTGGAGTATCATCCTGCTCATCTGGATTTCTCCCTAAAATCCTGCAGTAATGCTGCCACCTATGGAAGATTCCCCAGCCCCGACCTTTGCAGTCTGCCTGATTCGTTTACAGCTGTGAAAACAAGATCTGAGCGTGCTCCTCTGATCTGCCGATAAAACTCCCTGTTTTCTACTGGATATTTAATCCTGACATAAAGAAGCTCAAATTCGCTTCCTCCCAAATAAATTAGTTTTGAAATTGGAATTGCTTCCGGAAATTGGCCCTTAAGACAATATTTTTGCTCGACAGTGGCAGCTCGAGGTCCCGATGTAAAATATCATTTTAAGTGCTGTAAAAACATCACAAAGAACTGGGCAGCATTTCCAGCTTTTTTTTTTTTTTTTAATGACACAGCTGTGGAAGGTTTCAGGAAAAATTCCTTCTTTAAGGATATACTTTAACTTGCTGAGTCTATATAATGTATTTTCTTTGATGTATGTGATGGGGAAGTTCGTATGATATTGGGGCCTTTTCCTTTAAATCTGTGTAATTTTGGGTGTCAAAATAGAAACCTGACAGGAAATTTGCATATTAGGTCTGGGAAGAGGCCACATTTTTGGAGTGAGGGGAAAGGGGAATGTGCTTGACCACTGCTGCAGGTTCTACAGTCAAAAAAAGTCTCTAGGCATTAGTGCCTGTTTTCTACCCTGGGACTCACAAGGCAAAAGTCGGGAGGGGGGGGAGATGAGAAAAGCTACATCAGGTGTGGGCTGTGCCAGGGGTTTCCACTGAAGTGCTGATGGCTGAGGGGGTTCTGAAGGGCTTAGAGCCTTCTAGAGTGGGGTGGGGCAGCCCTGGCTCTTGAGGTGTTGAGTCCTCCTCCCCTAGACCACAATTCCGTCTGTGTGGGGGAGAAGGAGTTCTCTGGTGGCAAAACAACTGTTTGAGGACGTTCTCCAGGTAGG
>VZTF01006544.1:60515-79863 GCA_013397755.1 Cnemophilus loriae | reverse complement strand
GGGGGAGGGGGGGGAGATGAGAAAAGCTACATCAGGTGTGGGCTGTGCCAGGGGTTTCCACTGAAGTGCTGATGGCTGAGGGGGTTCTGAAGGGCTTAGAGCCTTCTAGAGTGGGGTGGGGCAGCCCTGGCTCTTGAGGTGTTGAGTCCTCCTCCCCTAGACCACAATTCCGTCTGTGTGGGGGAGAAGGAGTTCTCTGGTGGCAAAACAACTGTTTGAGGACGTTCTCCAGGTAGGAGATGATTTAATTTGCTGCAGCAGGGTGGTGGGATGAGGTTATGTCTTACCTGTGGTGCTTGAAGTGGTTTTTTCCCTCTGGTTGTGGCTGGTTTGCAGTGATCCTGCCGAGATGGTGCTGTTTGCTTTTGAGCTTCTGGAAAGGTTTGGGAAGGGCTGGGCTGCCCCTTCTTTTTTGTAAAATAGCTCTTTGGCCTTCTTGTAGTGTTCTTGGGTTGTTTCCAGTTCAGTGGGGTTTATTGTAATTGATATAATGAAACGAAACAATGGGTAGTGAAACTTCTCCAGAATGTTGTTGGGGTGCCTTGAGGTGAAGCACCAAGGCCTGCAGAAAGAGGAGTTTATAAATATTTGCAAGTGTTTTAGTTCTGCTCTCTCTCCATAAATTTGATAAATGGAAGATGCTTTTACTGTGGGATGAAATGTGGGGAGCAACACTGGGAAGTCCAGGGGTAAATGGGGGCATTGCTGTTGTACCTTTCAGCAGGAAGGGACAAATTTTCAAATACTCAGGTGCTGCTTGTAAGACAGAGTTCAGCCATCACCAGCATGGCTTTTGTATCATAATCTCGAACACAGTTGCTGCAGATAAGATTGGAGACTTCCCCATGTTTATGATCACCTCCAACTCCCCAAGAGGGGAGTTTTTTCTTCCCCTCAAGAGTTTTGAATACACATAGAAATACTAAAAATACAAATATTTAGCAAAATTCAGACATGCTGCTCTCTGTGTTGCATTTGGTAAAGTGTTTCCTGCCGACTCCTTGTTCTGCCATCTATTACAATGCCTGCAAATGAAATTCAATCTCTAGACCATAAGGTTACTTTTTTCCCCCAAAAATGTTTTTTATACTAATAACTGTGCAAATGCCTGTTGGAGTGCTGTAAAGAGGCTATAGAGTTTGTGATTTAGATTAAGAGGTTTAAATATAGCGTGTGAATGTAGTAAATGCCAGTGGGATTTAGGTGGAAGCCTTTATGGGCTAAAACTTTTGAAGGGAACCCAAGGGAATAAGGTGCTCAAACGCCTATAGAAATTGGGCCCTAGAGCTTGTCCGAGCAAGGAAAATGACAGGAATTACTCCATAACTGTTCTTAATCACTCCCAAAGCAGATGTTTCCAGTCCAAAGATCCTGGTTTGTCTCAATCTGCTTTGGAAAAAATGAGAGCAGTTGTAAATGGCTGATTCTGTAATAAACCATTCCAGCCACCCTTCCCCATGGAGTGTGGCCTCTGTTGTTTCACTGACAGAGCTCTGAAGCTGCTCCACTGAGATGTGAAAGAAGCAGCAAGGTAAAGGAAGAGGAAAGGTAGTAGCTTTCAGTGTTTTTGGAATGAGTTTGACTACGACATAAAACTCTCTGAGGTCCATGACTATTTGGCAAGTGTAAATTGGAGAAATGAAACTGCAAAATTAACTGGCTAAAGAAGTATAAAACTGGCAAGGTGGTGGTTTCACCCAAGAGCTGCAGTACAAACAGAGGATATAATTCTGCCTCTGAAGAGGATGCTGTAAGCTGGCAATGTCTTGTTCTTGGACGGTGTTCTTGGCTCTGATGTTACCCTGAATCAGTTCTGTGTCGATCAGGGCAGGAAAAATTGCTGTCAATGCTTTTGTGCACTGGAAAGCAGCCTGGGCTTACATCATACAGGATGTCTTGATTGTATCAGTAGAAGATACCTAAAGTATTTTTATGTCTTTATGACAGCTTCAGATAGGCTTTTTCTGCTTAGAGTAGAAATGGATTTTGCAATAAATAGTCACGTAGCCAAACATGAGAACTTTGATATACACTTTTTCTTTTTTTTGCCTGTCACCTGAGGATCTTTAGTTACACTGCAAAGGCACAACTCCTTAGCAAAACCTGGTATTGTTAATCCTCCATTTGATCCGTGTAGGCACTGAAAGCTGGGTCTAATCCAGAAGGAAATTTGCTTTTATGCAGAACTGCTCTGGGGTGGTGGGGACAGCTCTTTCCTTTCCTTCTGTACAGAGCACCCCTTCAAGCCTGTGCTGCAATTTGTGCTTGCGAGGGACAAAAGCCTGGTGTAGAGGAAGACTTCTTACGTACCAGGCTCTGTGGAACCTGGCTTAGATTGAGGCCATCGTGTCTCAACAAATTTCTCTGAGCAGGGCTGTAAAATTTGGCTTCTGCTCCAGTGACCTGCAGGCCGAGTTATTATGCTAGAGAAACTGCCTGGTGGAGATAATCTCGTGCTTGAAACAGGCAGCATGTCCAAACCAGCCAAAAGATGTGCTTCAAATTCATGAGAGAGGCTGCCACTAACTCCTAAGACAGACGGTAATTTGTGTGTTTTGTTTAGGTTGTTTGTTGGGTTTTAGGGATTTTTCCAAGGCCAGCAGCTATCCAAGTGTTCCCTTGTCTTTCAGGGTGATGTCTGACTTGCAGGTGGTGGCACCAGGGTTCTGTGATGGGGAGAAATCAGGCTTGAGAAAATACTTCCAGTTTGGTGAGGATTGACTTTTGTGGTACTGCTTATCTGAGTTTGCTGCCGCTGCTAAAGTAATTCCATAGCTATGGAGTTCTCCTGTGTGTGCCTGGGCCACATGGCGGGAAAGGTTCCATGCTCTTGGAGAGCAGACAGCACTGATCATTCATAATTCCAGGCTGTAAAATAGTGGCAGCGTACTGAGTTTCTGCTCTGAACATAAAGAACGAGCAAACATTTCTATGAAGTGTCACTTGGGAAGAAAAATGTGTATTTACACTGCTCAAAGTGCGGAGTGGCAAGACTTTATGGGAATCAGTTTGACCTCAAGATGCTGTAAGGAAAAAGAAAAGTTTGGGTGGGAAAGCCTGTTGGAATAGAATATGGTTCAGAAGAGAGAAAAGGAATCTATGCTGGAATGACAGTACAAAAAAGGCTTTTTTCAGGGTTACATGAATAGGAGGTGGCGTGCTCACTGAGTGAGTGGAACTTTGTGTTGAGAACAGGTATTAATTTGTACTAACAATGGCCAAATAATCGTATATCATTAAATTACATCAGTGCCACCCTGCTAGGGCTGTTCAGCAGTGGAGTTTGAGCAAAGCTCCCTCAACAGAGAACAGCAAACTGCTTTAGGTTCTGTCCCTGTTGGAGACATTGGGATTGGAGTAGAGAGTTGCTGTGCAGACCACAAGGTGGTGGCATTGCCCAGGTAAATGGTGCATGAAATATCATGATTTTAATATTTCTGTGTGTTTGAACTGCAGGTTTGTCTTTTGTGCCAGCATTATTTTGGGAAAGGAAATCCCACTTTAAATATTTGACTCTGTTGCATAATTAACCAGGAGTGTAAAATACTTTTCTTGATGGTAAGGACTTTTATTTTCTCTTTTAGAACATTATCCTCTCCTGCTTCCCCCAACATTAAGCAATTTGAATAACATTTAGTGTGCTACAAAAGGACCGAGTGCAGTTGTGCTCTGAAAGACAGCTCTGGAAAGTGGGAGAGTAGGGCTGAGTTCTTTTCTTCCTGTATTATGTCAGGAAAGTGGCTTACATTTCATGGACCCCTGTTTCTGATCTGTAAATTGGGAATGTACCTCTCCTCCTATTCTTCATGACATGTGCAGGTGCTGCTTCACTCACTGTCACACTCTCTTGAGCATTTAAAGTGTAATCCTTGCAGAATCAAGAGGCATGGCACCAAATCATCTTTCATTTGCTTGTTGTTGGTAAATTTGCACAAATGTGTTGAGTGTTGGGGGCTCAGCTCTAGGAGCAGCTCGTGTTGAGGGGGTGCTGAGCCCAATTCCTGGAGCTGTGTACTTGAAATGTGAATAAGCCTCAACACTCCTACCTTAATAATATTTTAAAGATCTGAGTTTTGTCTTTCTACTTGAATTTCCAGGCATGGGCTGTAGGACAGGGAGGTCCTGCTGCTGTGGTCGTGCTGGCAGTCCTCCCACGTTTATGGTACTACTAAGAGGGATCAATTTAGGCTGTTGGTTCAGCTACACTGCCTCCTTCTACTATTCCCTTATCCATCCTTTTCCAAGATTTTTCTGGGGCCTCTTTAAGGGCCTTTCCCCAGTGCTATCAGAGCTGCTGCCTTATCAGCCTGTTTACCATCACCTTTCAGCTCTCCCCTTCCTCCTGTAGCATCTATCAGTGCCTGAGGAGAAAGTTGCCTGGCAGACTCTTCAGACTTTGCAGAGTTTCAAACAAGATTGGTGATCTTCTCCCTTTCCTTTTCTAGGAATTCTCTAGATCTGAAGGTGAGTTTTGTAGTAGGATATGGGAGAAATGTAGATCAGAATTCATCTGCTTTGTTCTGAAGACCTTTAAACTGTGTTATGTGGATTAAATCACAGAACTGTGATTTTAGATCTTTTATGTTTGGCTTCTGTCAACTGAATGGACTTCTGCTTTTATATGAACTGCTCTTTTGCACTCAACCTACACCATATCCTTTTAATTTCCTTTAACCTATATTTCTTGACTCACACACAGACTCTGAACTCCTGGATATTTGGAGTTTCTGGGCCACACTTCACAGCACGAGAGAAATTTGGTCTGATGCTTGGGGTTTTCCTGTGACAAAGGAAAAGGCTGGAGTGTGTTGTGAAGTCGGAGATCAGGGATCCAAGTGCAGCTTTGCTGTTCCTGAAAGTGAGGGTGAAACTTCACCAGCCCATCAGCTCCCTGGTTCTCCCCCGTTGTACTCATGAACAACAAATGTACCCAAGATCCTGGAGACGAGAAGTCAGTGCAGGTGTTAAAATACCTCACATGAGCAAATATTTAGTTCCTATCTTACCAAATAATTAGACCAGATGTAAAACAAATGTTCTGCAAACTATTAAGGCTTGTAAATCATATTTCCCATTTTACAAACAGTGTGGAAGTGGAAATCTTCCAACCATTGAGAGAACATTTTATCAATAGCTGAAGTTTTATCTGTAGTGGCAAGCTAAACTTTATAATTTTATATTACAAAAGTACATATGTTATACATGCATACCATGAACCTATAAGAGTCTGTAAGTGAAGTAAATTCATGTTTTCAGATGATGCTGTTGATCCAAGTGAATGTCCTTGGCTCATTTAACCAATTCTTGGTGGAAAGGGGCAAAGTTGTGTTCCCAGCCCACAAAGATGTTCCCTAAAACATGTGTTTGTGTTTTGGCTGTCAGTGGTACTTCTTCAATGTTGTTATTTTGCAGGGTATATGGCAAATGTGCCAATAATTGAGCCCTGGTGACGTATTTGCACAGATGGCATTGTCCCAGAATTCAGGAGCTCCTGAGATCCAGTCCCATTCCTGCCACTGACCTGCAGAAACTTTGACTTCCCCGTGTTCCCACTTTTTACGGGAGAGGAATGATACAGCAGCATTTACCTACAGCAGATGCTGGGCAACAGGGCTTGGTGTTCACTGAAATGGGGTTTGTCAACTTGGGTCTGAAAAATGAACAAACAACCCATTTGACTCTTACTGGATTATACAATTTTATTGAAACTACAGTGGTCAACAAAACAAATCAGGGAAAAATAATCAAGAAATGAAAATCTAAGGGAAAACAGGAAGAATTTAACTGGGTCAGTTCTCCCAAAAGCAATCTCCCTAAGTGGACTAGTCACTGAAGAAAACTTCTTTCTTTTATGGTTTGGAGATATGAAATTAGAAATGATTCTTAATATGACTTATTAGTTAATACAAAATATTTTGCCTTATTGGTAATGCTGATTATCCTGGCTGGAAGAAAAAAAAAGGAATAGCAGTGGAAATGGTAGAATGTGGTATTTTTTGCTTTGAAATGCAGGTCATTACCACTTTGCCAAATCTGCTTAAGCTGAATGCTATGCAAGACTAATAATGCCCAGAAAAAATCTGCTTTCTTACTTATTTCATCCTGTAGTCTTATTTCTTCTCACACTCGAGTTCTCTTTGGAACTCTTTACAAATTCCTATGAACAACTTAGCACTGGGGAGCTCTGGATTCTTGGTTTGAGCCTTTGCGTGCTGTTTGGACAAGGGGTGATAATAAAAGTAGGGATTTTTTCATTGGCTTCCCAACCTATGTTCTTGTTTGGAGCCTTGGCAGCTGAGTATGTGAATAATAGCAATTTCCTTATCCATTAGAAATATATATTAAAAATGGGGGCAGGTGTATGTGAAACAAAAATTTCTTCCTTTCTGGTTTTTGGGGGATTTTTTTTTTTTTAATCAAAATATGATACGTTTTCTCACTGGAAACCAGTAAGGCCATGTAATTCCTTAATGGTCACTGGTCCTAGGCTGGAGTAGGAAGTGCTGGCTGGCTGTGGCAGCTGGCAGGGAGCCAAAGCAAAGTTTGGAGCTGTTTGATACCTGCCAAGGCCTTTTATTACCTGTAGGCTCTGTCACCATTAACATTATTCATATTCTGTGCCAGGAAAAATCAGATGCCATAAGGCATCCTGTGGGATGGCTTTCCCCTCCAGAGGCTGCACGTGCTGTGCTGTTCTCCAGCCTGGCCTTCCCTGTGTGTGTCCCACTACCTTGTCACCTCGAGGTCGGTGGAGCAAATCTGAGATCTGAGGGCGCCTGTGCGTGGCTCCAGGCAAAATCCAGTGTTGGGAGGTTTTATCTTGGGGTACAACCCATGAGTGTCTCAAATTTTGTGGCTCAAATATCAAATCTTGGGGCTCAAGCCCCTCGAGCGTCAGGCGCTTTCTAGGTTTGAGACAGTGCCCGTATCCAGGGTTGTCACTCCTGGAGGGTGATGTCCTCTTTCCTTCTGTCCTGTGGGTACTTGGATACTGCTCTGACCAAACAGGACCGCAGTGAAGGGGAAAGTTGGTGAACAGCAAGTCCTTTAGTTGCTTACTAATGATATTGTGTTGTTCTAAGTGTTTTCTCCTCCTGGCTTCCCTCTCTGTGTCTCTGCTCCATCTTCATTCCCCTCATTGTTTTTTCCAAAGTTTGGATTGTGAGCAGTGCAGTGAAAGAGCTTTATCTCATCTGGATTACACCTTGGGTACTAGGATGGTACAAAAGCACAAAGTCAGTTGAAAGCACCATAATTTGGTGTTTTGGCTTCCAAAGTGGGGTATCAATGGAGGCAGAGAGCAGATAGAAGATCTTAAATGTGTGCGACATATCTCAGAGATGTGTGACATGCATTTGACCAAGCAAATTGCTAGGTCCATCCATAGTGATGGTCACAAAACACTTTTCTGATACTCACATGCCTCAAGATGATGCTGAAGACAAAAAATAACCTTGGCTGATTCTGAGCACACAGGACATCAGTGACAACAAAACAGATGAGCGAGTTCAGAGAGTTTCAGAGCACCCTGAGCAGACACAGCTTTGTGGTCCACATGCATTCTTTGGCTTTAGGGAAGTAAAACACCCTCTGTTGTTTTCAAGAGCATGTGTTCAGAGCATCTGAAGCCTGGAATATGTTGAAGCATATGGCATATAATTTCCTTTCTTCCATTCACAGTCTGCAGCAAGATCAGTCCTGGTAAGAACAAGCTCCAGTTTCATTTAAAGATATTTCTGTAGCCATTTCTGTCTAGCAAGCAGAGCTTTCTCTTGAAATACAGAAACAGTATCAGATTATTTGGTCAAATGTATTATTTTTACTCACCTAACTGATGAAAATGTGATGCTCTACATTCAGGCTGATCAAATCCTTTTAAGTATCAGAACTGTTTAGGTGTGAGAAACTTTCAAAGCATTGCTGTTTAGCCTGCCTGTAAATACTTAAAATCAGTGATGAAAGTAACAGTTCAAATGGCAAACTGTAATTAAATAGTGCAGAAGGCCTAAAACTCTGGGAAGATGTCCTACCTCCTGGAAGATAATGTTTAGACTAACCTAGATCCTGATGACTTAAATTTTGAGCTTTTGTTTTTGGCATTTTTACTGGTTATGGGAAGTAACCATTGAAAGATCTGATGAGAGGAGCTGGTGTTGCATAAAATTGGCTTCTCTGCTTCTGATACGGGTGCAAATCTTCTCAGGATCAGAATCTGGCTGTGTAATTTGGCAGCTTTTGAAGTGCAATGTACTGAGGTAGAAATCCTGTTGGCTTTCTGAAGTGAGGTGTGTTAATACTTCTGTTCCACCAAATAACCTGAAGTTTCTTTGTTTAATGTGCTTCAGAGAAGAGCTGAGCTGTCTCTCCAAGGTTGTAAAGCTCTAAGTGTAGAGTATTGGGCTTTTTACTGCCTCTTTCTTGCCTTATGGAAAGAATGTAGGAATAGTCAGATTAGGTTTTTTTGTGTATTTTACTTTATTCTATTACCAGGTGCTTTAAAAGAAGGCACAGAAGAAGACACAAGAGGCAAGTGTTATGATTATTGATATGAAGTGTTATTGATTATTGATATGAAAGTGATTTTCCTAATCCTGATGTGCCCCCTACCCCCCCAACCAATCAAGGGCAAAACTGGTGGATTTGGAATTAAACACAATTTGCATATTCCTGCTACAATACCAGTTTCCATCAAAGTAGTCTTATATCCCTGTCACTCAAGAGTATTCCAGTTTAAATGTTAGGTTGTGCTTCATGGAAGAACTACAGAAATTTGCAATTCTTATATTTTTAAACACTTTTTAAAAGAATTGTTTTTGTCTAGTGAGTTGCTTAAGGTTTGCTGACTTGAGCTGGCAAAGTGTCCCTGTGGCATCACTTGAGAGTGACTACTCACGTAGTTAAAGTGAAACACCTGTTTAAGGCAGAGCTGCATTCAGCTGAGTCAAGAAATAAAAATTAGGCCCTCACTGTGCAGATGTTTGAGCATGAGGTTAAGCATGTCTGTATTGTCAAGTAATTCTTCTAAGACCACTTGAGTGACTAGAGTAGGTTGAATGCCAGTATAACAATGTTTGCAATTCTGGGGACCACTTTTATTTGGTTCATACGCTAATGAATTAATTGAATTCTGATCTCCAGTGTGTCTGCATTTATCCAGTTGCTTGTGGAGACTCTGTTTGACAGCTGGGGTTGGATCCTAAGCACACACCTGGAACTAGAAAGGCTGTGATAACCTAAACTCCTCCCTGGTGAATATTTCAGATAGTTTATATACAAAGGCATATTGAAAAGTTGACTTTGATTGGTTTCCATAAAGTGCAAAATGAGGGAGAGGATCCCAGCACAAATATACACCCGCTTCAAGTATTTTTCCTGAGTGTGGTTGTTGCTTCAAACCTCTACATGGTTACAAAAACAAACTTCAGCGCTATGACTCCTCAAATCTGCATTATAAAATAAAATGAACACACACTCCCCATGGTAAAATATTATTTGCTAACATGTTCCAAAAACTATGCTAGGCAGAAGGCAGTAAGAGTATCTTTTAAAAGAAAAAGGTTGGATATAAAACATAGCAGATGTGTTTTTCTGTTCTAGTGAAAAGAAAAACACCTACTTATTGGAATGAACAGGAGACTCAGAAGTGAATCTGATGGATACAATGTTTTCTCTCTTTTGGGAAAGATGAGGTGGGGAAGAAGTTATTAAATGTTTACTTATGCATTTGTAAGTTTGAAAGCATTCCTTTGTTCGCTGCTTATAAATGTGGAATCTCTGCAACTGGCAGTTTGTGAGGGCTGATGAGTGTGGAGAGCTGCCTCCAGTAAATAGTGCCTTTATGGTGCCAGAGGGAAGGGGGAGACGAAGAGGCAGAGACCAGGTAGGGCTCTCAATTTTACAGCTATAAACCCGTGTTTCTGCTTATTTACTGATGGTGTGGGGGGGGCTGTGATGAGGATCTATTGTTTTATACTTGGGGGTTCAACTTTTTCCAGCAATCAGATAGAGAGTTCTCTTCTGAGAGATGTGTTGGTTATATAAAACCAAGTTTATAATACATATAACTGAAAGCACTGCAGCACTTTAGACCCTGTTTTGCAGTTAAGAACTCGAGCTGCTTTCAGGATTTAGTTGCACCTCCCTGAACTGCTTTAAACCTCACCTGTTAAAAACGTGTCAAGAAGCTTTTTTTCCTTACGCATGTTTTTAATTTAGTTAAATCGAGTCTTGTAAATCCAGAGTAGTCTTGCATCAGTTGGAGCAGTTTTCTAGTCCGGTTCTGTACACAGTGCTCTGACTGCCCACCTCACACTCCTCATTCCACAGCTCAGGACTCAGCCTGCTCCCGTTTTTTGTAGCCGCATCTCTGTTGCAAGTTATCCCGTGCAAGTGAATATTTTGTTTATGCTGATGTTTGGCTCTTGAAAATTATTTTTGGGGACTTCTTTGTTAAATACCATTACTGTATTGCCAAAAGTGTGATTGATGTGTGCTTGAACACACACGACTCAGAACTAGAAGCTGTTACCAGCTTAAGGAAACGTTTCTAAAAGGCACGTTTATTTTTCTGGTACAGGTGTACTGGAAAAACGAACCTTCCAGTGAGATTAGTGGATAAAGAGGTAAATATTAGTTCTCCTCCTCCATTCTGACACTGATAATTTTAACCTACGATTCGTTCCCTGGAGGCACCTGACGGTTGGTGAATTCTCACAAATGAGTAGGAACAAGAATTAAATGTTTCCTTCGAAGTGTCGTCTTTTAGGCTTAGTTTAACATCTTTTTTGCTGACACTCTCCCCTTAAACGTGAGAGGAAACAATAGTAGTTTAAGGTTATGCTTTTAAATGGGTAACATATTATCTTCTATCCATCTTTCTTCGTGCTGGGAGTTGCTGAGATGCGCCGAGGAGTGAAAGTTGATTCCGGTGTATGAAACGACGTTGTTAAAAACCCGCTAACAAAGACGAGCATCTCTCTTTACCACGTCAAATCTGCCTCACCTGTCGTTTTGACCCCGGCATGTGGAAACGAGTGCGGCAGTCTGGAGGGGAATAGCTTTTCTTCCAGAAAGAAGTGACCAGCACTCACCGAACGAGTTGCTTCCCCNCCCGCGGGGTGGAAAGTTGTGGGGATTCGGGGGCGGCCGGGAGGGACCCCCGTGCCCAGGGGATGCGGAGAGTGCCTGGCCCGACGCCCTTCCCCTCCCTGCGCCTGGAGAACCGCGGAGCCGGAGCCGCTCCCGGCGCTTCTTGGCTGCGGAACCCCTTCCCAAACCTTCGGCTCCCGTTTGTGTCTGCAACTATATTTATGGCACGGCGGATGCGCTGCTGAAGGCTCCCCTCGCTTTACCGGGGTCTGGAAGGTTGGTTTGGGGGGTTTTTTTTCCCCCCCATCCCTCCCGGAGTTCCGCGGTGCCGTTTACCTGCCGGTGGATCCGACCCCCCGAGCCGAACCGCGAAAACGTCTAAAGTGCAAATCCAGATTTATCGGCGGTCGCAGGGGTATAAACGCTGCTTTTTTTCTGAGTGGATTTGCATCGGAAGAGTCCGAGCGATGGGCTTTTCGCTCGGTTTAAATACAGTTTGGGGAAATGGGGAATCTAGAGCAGGAGTCTATAATTTCAGAAGTATTCAAGGACTCGTGTCCTTTTGCAGCGTATCTTAAAGGCGAGAAACTTGGTTGGGGGAGCAAATTCTGCCCCCGAAAGCGGGGGAATTCTTCCCCTGCCTGGAGCGGTGCAGCTCCCCCGCCGCTCTCCAAGCCCCCCGCGATCGTGGGGAGGGGGCACCCCACGGCCACAGCCCCCGCGGGGCCAGGAGGGGACGATGCTCCCTGCATCTGTGCCTCGAATGCCAAATTCTGGTGGCAGCTGTTTGGGGCGAAGGGAGCGCATCTCCCCTGACCTGCGGCGCTGCCCTCTGACCCGCCACGAATCCCTAAAAGCGGGGATCCCCCGGGGCCAAGGCACACGAGTCCCCTTTGTTCGCGGCGCTGGCGCGGGCCAGGCGGGGCTGGGGACACCGGGCTGGGGCTGAGAGAGTGGCTGGGCTGGACCCGACCTTGCGGGGATAGGCTTGGCTTTATCTCCAGGGGAGATGGGCTCGGGTTATTGGGGAGTGTTCTCTCCTTGTGGACCCCTCGGCCAAGGTTACAGCGAGAGAGAATTCCGCCTCCTCCCCTTCCGCCTCTGCCCCGGGTTTAGGAACAAACGTAGGAACGGTCAGAGTGGCATTGCCAGAAATCATCTTCGTACAAAGAGGGGGCTTTTATTCGAGGAAATGTACCCACGCCTATTGCGAAATGGTAAAAAACCTCCCACCATAATACGCCTTACCATCGCCTGTATATTTATCTCGTATGCTCTGGTTTCTCACTTTTTTAAAATATTACTTTTTAATATCTTGCCCTGTTTGGTTGGTTTGGGCTTTTTAATACAGCGGAATTGCATCTCAGACATGCTAAGATCATATCTTGAGAGACTGGCCTCCACGCTATAGCTCTGTCAAACTGCTGTTGCTTTTCTCTAACGTTCAGATATTGCCAGCCTCGCCTTTTGCTAACCTGGCAAAATCACTTCCTGCATATTTATTAATTTGGGGAGGTGGGTTAGCATGGCAAATTTCCTTGAACAAAGATTGGGTGAGATGTATTAGTTCATCCAATACCATGTCTGTCACTTATGTAGACAGAATAAATCTGAGTCCCGGCTTTGCCCTCAATCGTGCCTGAATTAAGGATACATTTTCATGAAAGTTTTATGGGAAGATTTTAATTTGAGATTCTTTTTGGAGACAACTGTATGAAACTCCGTGAAAATAATCTAGTATTTAATACGTGGCTTTTTCAGTCGCGGCTGAACGTGGATGGAAGGAGTTCGGATTTATTTTCAAATGGAAATTACAGTTCTATCTCGTTTAAAAAAAAAAAAAATTAAGCAGGTTAAAGAGAGGAGCTGCACATAATGAGTCAAGGAAATCCTTGGATCCTTGCGCTGTCCCTTTAACTACCGAACATCTGATTCCCTCATCTGGCAGATGGTCTCTGAGCACAGATTTGCATTCATTGTCTTGAAATCTGTTTTCGCGTTGGTGTTATATAGATTTCAGAGGCAGATCTATACATGGATCAGAATACAAAAGGGCCAGGAGGAAAATATCGCCAAGGCAGAGCAGTTTAAAAAAAATGAACTAAAATAAATGCAGACGTAGGTATGGTCCCGGGTCACCGCGGGCCGGGCTGGGAAGAGCTCCGGTTTCCTTTAATGGGAAATGTTGTCTACATGGGATGTTATAAAAAGTTTGAAGGTGAGACCTGACAGCTCTCGGGGTGTAACTTTGGGGTCTGCTGGGTTCCTGGCAGTCTCGGGCTGCCTCTTGCCCTGCAGGCAGCCTCTGCCTACACCCTCCCCCAGACCCATTTCTCTCCCTCTAAGCAATTTTTCATTTTAAATCCCGCGCCTGAGAGCGAAGCGGCCACTACCCGTGCGGCGGCTTCGGCAGCGCGGCGCGGTCAGATGGACAGAGATCGCTGCTTTTAGCACAGTTTGGGTGTTCTGGGGCCGGACAGGTCGGGATGATGCTGCCGGGACGTCACGATGAACCCGCGGGTCCCGTGCACGGCTCCGGCTGGCCAGGGATAGGAGCGCTCCTCCCACTCCGGCCCCGCGGTTTCAGCGCACTCTGTGCGGTCTGGGGCAGCACCGCTCGGTGCGAGGCTGCCGGGCCCCGGCCGTAACCCATGGCGCTAAACCGTCCCCATAAACCCCCTGTTGCCTTGCCCGGGCTTCGGCTGCCGCGAGGCGGGCGGCGAGCGCGCTCTTTCCAGCCCAGTCCCGCAGCTTTAGCACAGTTTATACGTTCTGGGGCAGCACCGTTTGGTGTGGGGCTGCCGGGCTACGACGATAAACCCATCACGATAAACTCGTGGTTCCCCTGCCCGTGCTCCGGCTGTCCCAGGGTGGTGGGTGGCGGGCGCGCTGCTTCCGCCCCGGTCCCTCTGCTTTAACACAGTTTGTGCGGTCTGGGGCAGCACCGCTCGGTGTGGGGCTGCGGGACCATGACCATAACCCATCCCCGTAATCCGATCGCGACATCCCCGTCGCGACAGCCCCGCGCTTCCCCTGCTCTGTTGCGCGCCTTCCATCCCGGCCCCGCTGGAGCCGCGCGGGGGGCGGAGCGCGGCCGCGCCATTCAACCAATCGCGACGCGAGATGCAAATAAGAGCTCCTTATGTGGCGCGGGGCCCCGCCCCCCGCGCGCCGCCCGCTCCCACCGTGTAACCCATTCATGTCGCCGCGCGGGAAGGGCCGGCGCTGCCCGCGCGCGGGGTGGGACCGGCCGCTCTTTAGCTCCATTTCTTCCTTTCTTTTGCAATTTACCCCACGTCTGGTTTTTTTTCCTTCCTTCCTTCTTCCTGGATTAGGCAGCAATCAATCCTCCTCCCCGTTGTCTGTTTGAGGAACAGGTGATCCTCGTTAGCGGCGATCTGTTTCTGGATGCGGCTCCCTCGGCTGCGTGTGAAGGATGATGATACCAGGCAAGACTGAATCAGCGTAACTTTTACTTGGCAAGAGGAGAAACTTTCTTCCCCGTTTGAAGGCGTTAAAAACAAGTAGCGTTAAAAAGCAGAAGAAGTTGGTTTTAAAGCTGAACTTCACTTTCCTGGGATTTGTGTGTCAAAGGCTGCGTCGCTTTGTTTTTATTTTTTTTTTTTCTTCTCCCTTATCTCCCAAAAGGAAACTGTTGGTAGTTGGAATAGACTTTTTAAATGTTTGGAATTCAAGATACTTTAGGAAGAGGACCAATTCTGAAAGATAAATCTCTGGGTTCTGAGATGGATTCCGTCAGGTCCTGGGTCAGAAACGTTGGGGTTGTGGATGCAAACGTAGCAGCACAAAGGTAACCGTGACTATTCCTCTCCCACTTTCCCCCTGCTTGTTTTTTTTTTTTTTTCGTTTGTTTGTTTGTTTTGGTTTGGTTTTTTTTAGCAAACCTTTTCTTTATGTCCTGTTGTTTGCATTTGATATTAAATTTATTTTTTTCCTCTCTGTCCCCCTCCCGGTCTCCTCCACTCAGCGAAAAGTGAAGGTCGGAGCTAGAGCTAGGCAGCAGCGCTCCAAAACCGGAGAGCATCAAGAGTACTAAAACCCAGTGCGGGGCTCAGATGACAGCGAGATGCGATCACCCTTTCATTTTCTGCCGCAGGAAGATGTGTGGAGCGCTGGGTTGGTTGTTCCCAGCCATCCAGGGTACTCCTCCCTGCTTGCTGGGCCAGACAGCCGAACAGAAGGGGACCAAGTTAGAACTAACTTAAATGTAGATGTCAAACCGCAGCCCCCCGGCCCATCTTGTTTTGCTTAATTCACGGTGGGCATTGCCGAAATCTTTACCCGTGGGTCCAGGGCAGGCAGAGCAGGGTCTGAGGGAGCAGGAGAGGGCACAGGCATCGCGGATCCCCGCGGGCATCCCGCAGCCTGCGGGCATCCCGTGCCTGCCCGCCTGGAGCACCTGCCCGAGCGTCCGAGAGGTCTCTGCTGAGCCGAAATGCCTCCGAACACCCCGAAACTGGGGCCTGGCTGTTTGCTTTCCACTTGTTTGGGAGAGTTATCTCTCCTTAAGCCCCCCTTCAGTTTCTCTTCCCAGCCAAGTCGGCACAGGACTGTTATCCCAGTCTCTTCCCGTTAGGGGTAAGACGATGAAAACACTTTGAGGTATTTTGTTTCCCCTTGCTCTCTGGATAGCTCAAAAAAAAAAAAAGTTAAAAAAAAAGTAGTAGCGTCCAGGAAGGCTAAATTGGGAACCTCGGGAGTAAGCTGGATTTTATTTAGTATTAGAGACAAGGTGAAGGGCATGAAACAGCAGAGGGGACTTCAGATGAAACAGGGATGTTTTAGAAATAGTACATCCATGCCCCCATCCACGGCCTGATCTGGCAGCAAGGTTTTGCAAGCGCCATGGGAGGAGTTATCAGAGTTTTATGAATGTCGATAGAGCGTTTAATAAATACGGTTGAGGGGGAAGAGGCTTATCCTTGAGGAAACCGAAAGTAAAAGGAAACGGCTCCTGACAAGGCTCCAGCTCCCGGGAGCGGTGTAGGTGCAGCCGCGTTGTGCTGCCCGCTGGCATCGCCAGGTTTTTCTCCCAGATATTCCTAACAAACCAATAAATCCCAATTTTTACACGCAGAACGAGAGGAAGCCCCAAGCTAGGTGCAGTTGTGGCGGATGTGGTGAGTTCACACCGTACCTCATTGGCAAGGAAAACACAGGGAAACATCTGTAGTTCTCCAAACGAGTCAAATACTTTTGCCAGTGCCGTGGAGCTATTTTGCGGACTAAAACCCAAAGCTGTCCGACTCCTAACTAGTCTAGCGTATAGACTTAATCTGTCCAGTAAGTAATTTGGAGGTGCTCATGTGCACCTATTTTCTTCGCGGTAAGTAGAAATTTGCTTTAGGGAGAGGGAACTACAACTAATTTCACGAAGAAATAAAGCTGCAGTCAGGGATGTTGTGGGTAAACAGAAGCATTTGAATCTTTTCAAGCCGGGAAACGTGTGGGAAACATCACAACGTTTTCTGCAGTCGGGGACAAGATTTCCGCAAGGGCTAGTTAACCCGAGTCTAAATTCTTTCAGTTTAAATCGGAGATTCAATTCGCAGGAATCGGTTCAAGTAAGTCAGTGGATAAAGTCAAACTTCTCTGCCGAGGGAAGTGGCTGCTCTGCTCGAAAGTCGTTGTCTCTGACCAAAACGGAGGTGCCCCCGAGTTGACAGCCTGCCCATAGGAAAGATTTTTTAGGGTCGCTTGTTTTCTCCTACAGGAAAAGAGACCGGGACCGGGATGTGCAAAGAGCACTTCCAGACTTTCTGACACGTTACAGCCACTTCCCACCCTGCTGCATTCCAGCACGGAGCGGTGACATGCAGGGAAAGAAGTGGAGGAAAGAAAACACACGCTGCCTTTAGCACTAACCCCTCTCCGTAAATTAGCGTTGTCCTCGGGTCGTGCAGGGAGCGAGGCCACGCCGAAATTCGGGTTCCAGTGACCATCTCCCCGTCCCGCCCGGCTGCAGCCCGGCGGTGACAAGGGACAGTCCGAACGTGCTCTGCCTTTTCTGTTGTTGTTTTCCCGTTACTGCTGCACAACCTGGTAATGTCTTTGTCTCTCCCCCCTCACCCCATCCCGTGTGTTTCCTCCACAGCGGAGTAGCTTTGTCCAGAGCCCACTTTGAAAAGCAGCCACCCTCCAAC
Source organism: Cnemophilus loriae (assembly GCA_013397755.1). Lineage (NCBI taxonomy): Eukaryota > Metazoa > Chordata > Aves > Passeriformes > Corvidae > Cnemophilus > Cnemophilus loriae. The sequence goes on along the minus strand of VZTF01006544.1, from coordinate 62,611 downwards.
TTGAGGAAATCCAATTTCTTTCACTTTGTTCTGGCTCTCTACGACAGACAGGGGCAGCCTGTGGAAATAGAGAGGACAGCTTTTGTGGACTTTGTAGAAAATGATAAAGTAAGGCTTGTTACTCTTCTTCTTCCTCTTTTCCTCTCCAATTTTGATCTTCCCCCTCTGTGTAGCTGCCAGCTTCTAATACCTGTTGTCCCTAATAAAATGCAACCAGGGTTTGGTCAGGGTTCGGGTGCTGTGGTAGAGCTGTAGCCCTGTAGCAGCCTGTGCTGCTGTAGTTAAAAAGGGTTGGAAGCCTCTGCTCTGTACCAGGAATTTCATTCACCCACTAAAAATAAAATAAATAAAATTCATGGAGAATAAATGCACTTATTTTTTTTTTTTTTACCTACTACATCTGCCAGGTTTTATTAGTACCCGAACAGAAGTGGAATCTGACCTGTAATATGTCATATTATCTGTTGAGCGTGGTTATGTGTATTTCCTAAGGCTCCAAAGTCAATGGCAGGACTTGAAAAGCATTTGCTTTTGGATTTTAATTCCATGTCTTGACCACTTTGCATTTTTTCAATTATTTACTTAGCCATGAACGAGATTTTTTGAACTGTGAATCATAAATAATTATCTTATAGGAAATTACATTTAAAAAAACATGTAAGAAACCTCCCTGTAACACAACCTTCAGGAAATAAATATCGATGTTGACTGAAAGTAACGCTATCACAAAGCAATGGACACAGTAAAATCAAAAGCCACTGCATTTTCCCCCCGTTGATCTGCTTTATATTAACTGATTTGAAATGCACAAATTCTTCTCAATGTATTGCCTCGAAAAAGTTGAGAGCATAATGGCAAATAAGAGAGGGAAAGAAGTTCTTGAACTCCTACAGGAAAAGATGTCAGCAGTATTTTGTAGTTTGTCCTGGGTCAGTCGGAAGGTTAATACATCCCAATCAGAGGATTCACCTCTTAGAATTTTAATGAACTTCGTTGTCACTTCCATCATGATTATCAGCTCTTGCAATTTAAATGTGCTAAGTGTAAGATCTTGAAGAATTTTTTTCCCCCCTCTTTTTTTAAAATTCCCTTTCAGGAGCAAGGCAATGAGAAGACGAACAACGGCACACACTACAAACTCCAGCTCCTCTACAGCAATGGTGAGCGCCCTTCCCTGGCACCTCCTGGGGGCTGTGCAGTGAGGCAGGGTCTGGCTGTAGGTGCTGTGATTTCCAAAATGTACCGAAATTCCCTTGCATGAGGCCCCTTCAGTGCAGGGATGGGCCCTGGAGTTTACCTAGGCTTGGGAAACACAACTACCCGGGATGCCGAGGTGTCTAGTACAGCACTAAACGGGTTTGTTCTGCTGCTTTTAGGGCAAGATGCCTGTAGAATGTTGTTTATTCCTGTTCTCCCTCGCTCTAGGTGTCAGGACGGAACAGGATCTCTACGTGAGGCTCATTGATTCAGTCACCAAGCAGGTGAGCAGGGCTGATCCGTGCCATGCTGTCCTGTTCCACCTCATCCTTCCCGTTTGCTCAACATTTCCCTGCATGTTTTTCCTTCTCTGGTTCACCTTGGCCTCTTGCTCAGCTGTATTGCAGACCTATTTTGGAGGGTAATAGAAACTTGTGCTCTTAAGTCTCTTTTTTTCCCTCTGTGGACTGTAGGTTTTTATCCACTTTGTAGCAATATTTGTATAAAGTTGTTTTCCCTATACATAAAAGGGAAGGTGTTTATTTGCAGGCAATGGTGAGCAGTGGTAAAAACCCTCCCCCTCACATCTGAATATTCTAAGGAATAAATACCCCCTGATGCTCCTGGCTTACCCCTTCTCTTGATTTTTATAGCCTATAACTTATGAAGGCCAGAACAAGAACCCTGAGATGTGCAGAGTGTTGCTCACCCACGAAGTTATGTGCAGGTAAGATGAATTTATTAACACATCGTTTGTGAGCTTTGCTTCCCTAGATGCTGGAAAAGCCTCTCCAAGGAAGTTTTAGGTAGGGAGAGTTTGATTTTGTTGTTTGTTGACTCAGAGAGGGTCTTTGTGTAGGAAGACTTCCTTTTTACATGCGGGTAATGCTTGCTTGGGT
>VZTF01006544.1:0-60477 GCA_013397755.1 Cnemophilus loriae | reverse complement strand
GTCCTATTTTTTGCTATTCATTTTTCCTGCAGGAGATTCAGCAACCACAGCCGCACTATTTTTGTTTAAAGTAGGCCTTCGCATGCATTGTTTAAATCAAGACTTTTATATGCTTATTGCTCATAAAATTTCTGCTCGCCTTATGAGAATGAGCAGATTAACTTATATATTTTTACCTGGAAACTGCAAGATGTTCTTCACGTAATTTCCTTTGGTGAAATATTTTAATTTTCTTAATTAAAGTGGCATAATTAATGTTCTTTAATTTTGGGCAGTTCTACTCCAAAAGAGAAACCCCTCAAACCCTTCCTTTCTATACACGTGAACAATATTTAAGGACCTTCTACTTTTTAATTATAACAAAACAAAAAAAAGACACTATTTTTAGCATTTAAATTTATAAATTAGAGGGCGAAATGACTTAAGGATGTTTTTAATAACTTTTGTATAAGTCTGAACTTACATGTACCTTATGTATGTACGCTGTGCTTCCATGGTAACTTATTACTTTTCCTGTTCTCGGGTAATTAAATTTTTTTTTCAATACTTATAATAATGCAAACAGTCAATGTTCTTATATTAAAATGTGCTAAAATGCGCATAGAACGTTCCTTCAAAAAACAAGAGGCAAAAGCCATTCGTGACCTTTATTAAACACAGTTTGTGATTTATTGTATCAGTGGGAGAAGGTTAAGCTATTGGACTCAACGTTGCTTCTTTTAATTGTGCAGCTTGCTCCTTGATTGTTGTTTTTTTTCATTAAAGTAGCCCTTTAAGTTAATGTAGCAGTGAGAGATGCTGATTTGGACAGAATTTTTATTAAGGGGAAGTCTTAGTTTCAGTACTTAATTATGTCAACGATTCCATTACTTTTTAATATAATATGGATCAAGTATATTGTTTCTCTGTTGTGCGTAGCTCTCGTTATTTAAACGAGCTTTTGACCAGTATTTCCATATTTATGCCCAAACACAATGTATATCACATATGAGGGATGCATTGGGTGGGCTTTACCAGGAGCTGGTGATGTAGTGGCAAAGATCAAAGGTGTATTGGTGACTTTCTGGCACATCTAGAACTCGTGTATATAATTATATATATACGTATATATGCACCTGTGCTGTTGAAAGGTTTCACTATCACCGCGTGAAAATTAGAGAAGAAAAATCTAATGTCTTGTGCGATTGGGTTGTGGTTTGTGATAACGTAACAGCAGTGAGCCTATTTCTCATCTCCACTCTCCCTGCACAGACCGCAGTTCTGGTTTGGAAGTTCAAGTATTTCAGCACCTTCTCATCCAAATGGACTTGTTTGATTTAAAATTAATTTGGGCTCTCCCCTTGCTTCCTCTCCCTGCCTTTATGGTATCAAATGCTCTGCTCAGCTTTGATATTTCTGAGCTCCAGTGATGCCTGCAAACCTCCTCTGTGCTTGATTTAAGGTAGCGTTGCACAAATCTAAGCCATTATTCTGATTATTCTCAGCTCTGCGGCTTGATAGATTAACCGAGGAAGAATTACAACTTAGGGACATCCTTCCCATGTAAAACACAGATTAGTGTGAAGGGAATCAAAAGCACTCTGTAACCTAATGAAGACATTTGATTTTAAATGTCGTGTTTTCCTGAAGTATCTCTGAGCAGGATGATGTGTATTCTGAAGAGGCATTACACACATCACTTTGAATAATGCCAGGGGAATGGCTCCAACTCTAGTTAAACTTGACATTTTATTTTATTTCTTTTAAGTACAATAATCAAATCTTCCTCATTGTGTGCTGCTTAAGTGGCAGCATCAATTTTTAAAGCCCCTAGTTTAGTTTGCATTAGGAACAGTATATAAAATTTTAATGCACTGTACCCACTCTGCTGTCGAAATTGATGCCTACTGCTTTTGAAAAGGAAAACAAGAAGGGTCTGTCTGTCTTTCTGCTCCTCTTCCAATCCTCCCCAGTTGAAAGTAGGGTTTTTTGGGGGGGATTTTTCTGTACATAACCACACATGGAGATATTTTTTGCCGTGTGGAGACAAGCGCCTCCGAAAGTGCCCGTCTCTCCCTCAGACAGTGACAGATGCCTGCTTAGCAGGAAAGTTGTCTAAATATTGATATGGCTGCACCAATCTGTCATAGCCATTGAAAGTTCAGCTCTCAATAATTAGTGCTTTCAGTGCTTCCAGTGCGAGGCTCGATTTATTCATTTCCAATCTGATTTTTTTTTCCATTTGGCTTCTTATGGCCTAATAGGAACAGTTCCTATTAGGTGGGTTTGTGTGGAATAACACAGTCCTAAGGGTTGGAAATCAAGGTAAAACACCCTCCCCTCCCGGAATAACTCCCTCCCACCCCCCCAGCCCGTTTTCTTCCTTTCTTCCAATTATCGACTAAGAGGAAACTCGTTGTTATGCTGCTGCCAGCAACCCCCTACGCCCCCAATGCTCAGAGGGTTAAAAGGTATTATAATTCGAACAGAAGTAGTCTCAGGGTCTACAGCTGGCTAATAACAGAGTTGTATTGAGTGGAGCGAGCCCCACAGCTGTGACTTTCGCCACAAGGCTCAGACTAGACGGGAGCTCTAATCAGCTGGGCCAGGCGGCCACTGGGGCCCGTGTCTTTATCGGCCAGATGGTGTGAATTTAGACACTTTTGTTATGCAATTGCAGGGAGGAGTTGGGCAGAAGAAAACAAAACAAAGGCCACCATGCTGTGAGCTTATTTGAGTTTGAAATTAGAGACAGATTTTTTTTTTTTTTTTTTAAATTTTGGTGTTGGGGTGAGGGGAGGGAAGTTGAGGGATGAATTTTAAAACCATTTTAGTCAAGTACGAGGAGGGGAAAGGATGAAAGTTTGGCTTTGGCACGAGGCTTCTAGGGTGCTCAGTTTGTAGGGCTGGAGTTGTCTCTGGGAGCTTTCTGGGTTTGGTTTTAGCTTTTTCTGGACCGTTCTTAACATAAACCGTGATTTTCCCCAAGTAGATCTAATTAGAGAGGAAAGTATAACAACAAAAGATGCAGAAAATCATCTTAAGCCTTGATATTCTTGTCTTAAGCAAACGAGCATCTCTAAAGGTGTGTTCCCAGCCCAACATTGTAGCAGGAATGTAAATATTGGTGAAGCCATGCCAATAATTTGCTTGAAGAGAATATTGAAGGCTTGATCCTGGGCCACCAGGGTTTGGGGGTTTTTGCTTGGACTGAAATCAGAACCAGTCAATTCTGTTACGGACAGAACTTGTGAAACCAACCCACTGGAAATGTTACTGCTTGGATATGGGGTGAAACACTTGGAAATAGGGATTTAAAGATTTAAGAGGTATTTTTGCTAAAATGTTGGGCTGAAACATCCTCAGTCCCACTCTGATTTATGTGCAAACAAATCCTTCACTGGAAGTGGCTCTTCCCCCTCATCAAGATTTTTTTCATATATTTGGGCTCAGAAAGTACCATGGTTAAGGGCAAGAAGGTCTATCACTAACAAAGATCTTTCCCCAAGTGTGATAGGAATGTAGATATCAGTAAAATATTTGGAGAACTTTAGCTGTGAGCCACAGCTTTAGAGGGGAAATATTTGGATATTACAAATATAAAGTTCAGAACTGCAATAATTGTGGAAATAGAAATAAAACAAGATGGACTTTTTTCTGAACCCAGCCACGTTGTGCTCATTCTCACAGAATTCATCCTAAAACACTCTGCTGAGAAGTGGGACCATCCCTGGAATCACTACAGAAGTATTTTAAAAACTAAGTTCCTTTTTCTGTTTTTTTATAGTGGCCTGTAAAGCAGCAAAGATTTTATTCCAAATGTTATTTTTCATGTGTTGCTATATTGGACATGTCGAAGTACATCCCAAATTTATGTTCCTCTGAGAGGATTTTCTGCTTTTTTGGGGGGTTTATTATAATTTTCTCCTTTAGAAAGCATCTCCCATCTTGTCTCTTGGTATAAAAACACTCCATTCTTTCTAAACACTGATTAGGCAGTGAAATCCATAAAAGATGCACTTAAAATAAAGTTGGGAGAAGATGGGAGGGTGATGTTCTGTACTGGTGTGAATTACCAGAGCTGCACTGAAGTCGATGGAGCCATGACAATTTACAGCAGCTACAGGGGCTGCCCCAGGGATTTTTAAATATTTAGTATATCTTTTTATTTTAAAAGGAGTAGCGTCGATGAATAAGTGCAGGTTTGAGGCAAGGGGAACGTGGGAATGTTGAAACAGTTAGAGCTGCTATTCAACTAGATCTGCTCCTTCCAGCTCATCTGGCTGGGCAATTCCAGCCCCAGAGCATGAACTTCCCTGAAACTGGAGGAAATATTGGGATTTTTTATAGCTGAAAGAGGGTTTTTTGTCTAAATGCTCATTTTAGGCATTTATAATTGATTATTAGGCATATTGATGAAAAAAATCCCCACTTTAGTATTTTATACTGCCTTCAGTGAATTCAAGTATTTTATTTATTTCTTCTTTTAATATTTATTTATTTTTTTTTTCTGCTTGGAATTGCTCCACAGTTGGAAAACTCCAGGATACAAAATGCTTGAGAATTTCGCAAATGTATTCAGCACCCCTGTACAAAAACCCACCAAAATTTCTGCACCCCACGTGTGTAAATTTGAACAGAAACCTCTGCAAGATGTGGAAAACATCCTCTGGAAAGGCATTTGTGTGATCAGAACCCAATCTGGTGACTTTTGAGGGATGTGGGACTTCTGATAGAGATTTTTTTAAAGGTTTGGATGCCTCCATCCTCCCCATCCTATGCTGGCTTTGATTGGAACAAAAAACCTGAGTGTGAAAACAGCTTAAATCTTCTCTGTTGCTTCAGATTATTAAAAGTGAGGACTTTAGAGCAAGGACTGTTTTTAAAATCTATTAAACTTCTGGTACTCAGCTGCTGTGTGTGGAAGGAGCATTACCCATGTCAGTGATTATATCAATGGAAATAAAATAATGAACTATCTCTTGATTTTAAAATTTTTATTATTATTTATTATTATTAATATTACCGTTGAATGTGTACAAATTAATACTTAATCTTAAGGGTTTATCACTGAAACAATTGCAAAGGGATTGCAAAAGCCAACCTGAAAAACATCTCTTCAGATCCTTTGTAGGATCTAAGTACGTTCCGTTTCTGGCTTTTCGCAGAGCGCTGAAGTTTTCAGTCACCATATAAAACTTAGATATTTAATAACAATAATACAGTAATATGTAAAAATATATGATTGGAATATACGAAAGCCATTAGGTTGCTTATAGTCAGTTCTAACACCTTTTGATGGACTTTTAACCCCACACGACCCTTTTGGTCCTGCCTGTAATGACATTATGATGTCTGTTCATCACTCATTAGACCTTTATAAATATCACCTCAGTCTCAAGTGTGGCCATATTGCTGTTCATTTCTGGCTGGGTAATTCAGAATGGGTTACAGGGAGCCAAGTGCCAAAATCCAGCTGGAACCAGCCAGGACTTGGGCACCCAATTCCCTTAATTTTCCCTTCTGGAAAGCAGAATTTTTACCTTTGCAGGTGTATATACCGAGTGCGGAAGCTTTTCTGATTGACTTTGAGCTGGTTCTTTGCTCTCAACTGTCCCAGTGGTTCTTTAATTTCGGTTTTCTTTCCCTCCCCAGTCGGTGCTGTGAGAAGAAAAGTTGTGGCAACAGAAATGAGACTCCATCTGACCCTGTGATCATTGACAGGTAGGAGATGAATCCTCGTTTTCCTGCAAAAGCATCCCAAAATTGTTGTTTTTCACTTTGAATAGTCTGAGGTTGTTTCTCGCTGGTTATCTGTCGATGTCTGCCTTTTGGGGACCTTGACAAAATTGATGTTTATTTTTTAAATGAAGTTCTGTTTTTAGTGTGACCAAATAGCCCATGTGTGCCCCTGGAACATTCTCTCCTCACCAGGGATGCGATCCAACTGGGTTACTGAGACAGATAAAGCTTTGAGCAACCTGGCAGCTTCAGTAATGTTCTTTAACAAAAGAACAATATTTTTGTAGAAATGTGGGGAGAAAGGAAGGGGTAAAAAGGCAAAAATGCAACATTAAATCTGACAATTTGGGGATTGTGAGCAATTTTATGTAGAACAGCTTTGCGTATTACTCAGTTCCAGCTCCAGGCTTAGGCTCTTTTGCTAGTTTTTAGGTCAATAACATAAATGCGGAGAGCAGCAGTTTGTTAAACCATGAAGTGGCCCTGTAAAAATTGTGCGTATCTGGGGGAGCTTAGAAAACTTCCTTGTGGAACTCACTGACATGGAAGGGTTTGAAATCTGGAGTTTGGCAAGGCTCAGACAGGGAAAATAAGAACAGGCAGAGCTTCTTCAGAAAGGAGCGCACATTCAAGGGCTCCAGAAGGGGAACAGTAAATAAGGAAAAGCCAGGGAGAAAATGTTTTCCCCCAGATTATTCTGTAGTAACTGTTAAAGGGTTCCTTTTCCCTGAAGCAGATGCTACAAGAGAGCTGATGCTGGAGTGGATTGATTTTAGAGTCAGTTTTTATGTCTGTCTGTGTCTGGCCTGTTCCATCTCCTTTCTAATAAGCTTTATTTGTCATAGTATTTCTCATGGACTTTTTTTGGCACTCAGAGCAGTAAAGCTGGTTTGAATAAAGATCTGCAATAATTTCCTTCATTTTTTTTTTCCATCACAGAGTTAATCTAAATAATTTTGGAACTCTGATGATGTGATGGGTTCTCCCTCTCCCTTTACCCCACGGTTTTCCCTTTCAATTCTGTGCTTACAAGTTGTGACTGGGACCAGAGCTGGAAGTTGCAGTGAAATGGGCTCTTTGGGGAGCAGAAGTCCTGGATGTGCCGTCTTGACCTTTCCTATGAAGTTTTGAGCTTATTTTTGGCTGTGTTGATGCTTGGTATGGATGTGCATTTGGGAACTTTCCAGCCTGAAGTCTGAGTTTTCTGGGAAGCAGCTCAGGATGGAAGGCCCTGGATTTGCCCCTGGATTGAGACCTTGACATTGGCAGTTGCTACACCAGCTAAATTTGTAATCCTGAGCCAGCTACCTATCCTCGTGCAAAGTGAAGATTCTGATGCTTTCTGGGGGACTTTGGGATCTGCTGATGTAAAGTGAAATGGAAACTATGAGAAAGAAAAACCCTGTTCTTTCTAACAACTGTGTGTAACATGTGCATCACAAGTCACCTGTTGTCCTCCGTGAGCCCCAACCTTTCCTAATTTGCTCTAAGACCTCTCCTAACTTCATCTAGACCTCTCCTAATTTGTTCTAAGCCCAGAACTTCTTTTCCTGCCTGCCCTGCTAACAGCAATAGGCATTCTCTTGGCATGGAAGCATCCTCCAGGTTCGGTCTGGCAGTTCCTTTTTGTGTGTTGGTTCTTCCCTTCCTCTGTGTGTGTCTCTCCATTCCAGGTGAACTTTGGAGCTCAGTGAGGGTAGATGAGGGAAATAAATAAGGGGTGCAGCCTGACAAAGCTGTTCCATCCCATGTTAAAGGCAGTCACTAAATCAGATTTAGGCCCCTGAGGGAAGAATTCATCCCAGCTCTGCTCTGTTGTCTGAAGGAGGCTTGGCTTAGTGAATAGAAGTGTGGTGAATAGAAGCAAAACTCAAAGCTAAATAGTTTTCTTTTTTCTACCACTAACCAGTGGTGCAGCATTAAGAGAGTGACTCCTCCTTCTGGCAGAGTTATTTCTGCACAGTTATTTCTGTTCCACCCCTTCACACAGCGAAACAGGGCCTGAGGAGTGAGGGATAATCCTGTACGCTACATCTCCATCAACACATGTAATGCAAATAAAATAACAGAGTTATGCTGTGCCTGTCTGTGCACAGAGGAGTCCTTGGCTTGTCTGTCATCCCCACACACCTCCGCAGCACCACAGTACAGCAGCTCAGGAGTTGAACTGCGTGCTCCACTCTCCCAAAATACACCCTGTGGGGTAATTTTTTATTGTCTTTCAGACGAGGAGAGTCCTGTATGCTCTGGACTAGCTGGGCAGCAGTGCTTTGATTTATTTAGGGGGTCTTTCTACGGCTTCTTTAAAGGAAAACACCTCTGCTTAGGGACTTGGCAGCAGGTGGAAAATAATTTCTGAAGTGCACCTTGCAACCATGTGGGTCAATAAATATGGTGACATTTTCAGCTCAGTGATGCCTTCATGGTGGGTTGCTGTTAATTTAAAATGAACTACAGGTTTTCTTTAAATAGCGATTGAAATGAAGGTGTTTTTCCCTGGTGTGAAATGATAGGTAAATGCAAAAATCTGCCATGTACCAACCCAGCTGTAACATTGTCTCATGTCTCTGGAGAAGAGGAAAAAAGGAAAACGGAGTGAGAAGAATTGCAAAAACACCTTGGTGCTATGCAGAGCTGTGTCTAAGCAGTGTGGGCAATGTGAAATAGAATTTCCATGGAATAAAATTCCAGAATCTTTGAGGTTGGAAAGGTCATTGAGTTCAACCATAATTCCATCATCAATATAGTGATTTCCCTTTATTTGTTTCTCTCCCCACTTTTTTACCTCCTGTGTGCTGGAGGGAGGCACAATTCACTGGTGTTCACCAAATCCTGGAGACTTGTATCCCTGTTTAAAAAGGAAGAAATAGTTCAGTGGGAAAAAAAGTCAGCCCTCTTGTTGTTGTTGGGCTTTTTCTTCTCCTTGAAAGAATTCCAAAAGTTCTGATGCTGAATAAAACATTTCTGCAGTGACCTTTGCTCTGGGGACTGGATTTAGATCCGAAGGCCCTTGCAGTTATTTTTCCACTCCCTCTTGGAAATGAGAACGTTTCCATATGAAAGGGAACTTCTCCACTGAAATTTAGTGTGTGCCCTCTCCTACTGGCAGAGATCTGCAGGATACATTGGAATATTTAGGTTCTCGTGATGTTCTGAGCCAGAACTCCAGTGTAACTCTGGTCAGAATTTAATTTCAGAGTGATGCCTCCGATTTAACAGGGATGGCACAGCTCAGATCCTGCAGTGCCACTGTTACAGGTGTCCAAAGTCGGGAATTCCACTGGAGCATGGGACTGGAAGGACCTGGGACTGCATTTTTAATCCAGAAGCACTTTCACTCCAGGGTTTTGAACAACACAATCCATAATCAGTTCTCAAAATGTCACAGCAAGCTTTAACTTTGTGTGTACAACCAGAATTAGTCAGAGCTAAGAAGGTTCTGGTGCGTTCCCATGGTGGATCCCGCCTCTGGTGGATTCATCCTGGATTTCTGATGCCTTTTGAAGCTGGTATCTGTGGAAGTGGTTGGTTTAAGAGACATCAAAAATGTAAATATCTTTTTTTTCCCCTCTCTCATGGCGGAAGCGGTGGTTCTTGATGTTCCTGGTAGTTTCTTGAAACTGGAGAGTGAACTTTGTGTTTCCTTTATGGAAATAACAGACAGGGATATGAGGTGCAGGAGCTGGGGGAGCTTTTTGATGGAAGGGTGGGAGCTCATTCCTTCGAAGATGGCACTTCCAGCTGAAAACTGTATTTTGTTACACCTGTGTTAGAATTACTCAGTCTGTTGCCTTTCCTACCCTGCTTATGCAAATAAAAAGAAACTTGGTGTCAGGATTAAGAGGTCATGGAAGGTGCAAATTAATTTAATTAATCACTTTACTGCAGATTTTCTCTCTCATTGTAGGTGAGTTGTGTAGTTTTGGATATAAATTCATCAAATGGCAATGATCTTTTGATTTTTAAATTTTCTTTGTGTTCCTTGAAGATTCAAGCTCTTCAGATGAGGTTATTTTGTGTACTTGTTACTCTTAATGCTTTAGTGAGTTTACTGAAACTGTGATTTAATTGAAGCCTCTGTGGTACAGGGGAGAACTGGTGTGACTTCCTTAGTTGAAAAATTCACTTTTTTGATTTTTTACCTCCTCCCCCCACCCCTTTTCCAATAGGGAGAAAGAGTAAAAAGAAATTTACATGTAATTCAAATGAAATCTCTTAAACAGTCGAAAGAAATTTCTATGTCATTCAAACAAAACATCTTATTTCAATTAAAAATGCAGCGTCACTGGGGTGGGACAAAATTTTTTTGTTCCTACAAGGGAAACTCCTCAGAACAGCACAAATACCTGGGAGCACAAGCCCTGTGCTGTGTGTAGCTGCTTGCCTCCATGGTCCTCTCCTCCCTTTGGGCTCATGGAACAAGGTCTTTTAGCTCAGGTTCTTTCAGAATCCGAGCTATTGCGTCCAATTCCTTCTACTTTTAACTGAACTGCTTTTCCTAAACTCTTCCTAATTGTCCTAGCAAGAGTCTGGTGTGTGTTGCCACCACATTTTATTAATTTATTTATTGCGATTGTTGCTGGGGAGGGAATGGAGGGGATTGGAGTGGACTGTTGGGATGGAGACCAGTGTCTGGTGTTTCCAGCTGGGTCAGCATCCAGTGGCACCAGCTGACCACTGGGCACACTGGTTTGGATGGATGGTGGAGGGCAGCATTCATCAGCTGCCACATGCTGCAAAAGCAAAATTGAGGCTTTTAAAGTTATTATTTAACGAAAAAACACATCAGCCCAAAGCCTGAGCACGGCTGGCAACTTGTCAGCCTGTCTGGGAAGGAGCAGAAGAGCCTGGATTACATCCCTGTGCCATGGGGTTCCACCCCTTCACGTGGAACTGAGGTGCAGGGATGGAGGTTTCCACCCCTGCTGGTCCCCTGCCCTCCCTGCTGCAGGGACAGGGGGCTGAGCTCTCCCTGGCTGCCTCGCACGTCCCACAGACACTAAAACTCACTTCAGGATTAAGGGGGCTGGTCTTGACATCTTCTCTGTGTGTGTGTGTCCCTCCCTCCCCATTTCCCTCTCTCTAAAAAACGCAAAAGAACACATAGATGAATTTTCATTTTGAAGGAAATAAACAAGTGCAGACTTCTGGCTGTTTATTTTCCTATTTTTCTTCCTTTTTTCTTTTTCTTCTTTTTCTCTTAATCTCAGCCATCTGAAAAGGACTTTATCCCATACAACTCCCTTTTTGGGTGATGCCGAAACCCACTGGGTAAAAGTGGATGAAGATATTTCCTCATGCTCAGAGGCAGAACAGCAAGACTAGAGAGGCCCAGATTAAATTCCCACTGACACTGGGTTGCCCTTTCGCCTTAAGTGACATAAGTCTGTGCCTCAGTTTCCCCCTTAATACAAAACATTAGCAACTACCTGGCTGTGGAAAGTGGTTTCAGATCCCTGAATAAGAGTTTTTGGGGTTTATTTTTCACATTCCTCCTGCCAGGAGGATTTAATCTGCATGGCAGAGTTCGATTGTTCCTGTTCTGCCCTGTTCTCTGTGGCCCTTGTGAGTCTGCCAAGGCAAAACAAATGTCTGGGATCTGTTGCTGCTGTGGGGTGAAACCAGGAGCTCTTCCCAGCTCCCTGTGTGCCCCAGTCCCCCCTTCCAAGCCCCCAAAACCTACAATGATCTCTCCCCTTGTCCTAGGGAGTCAAAGTCCTTTGTTCACTGCTAAACCCTGCTCTCCTGCAAAGAGCTGCTGTTGTGCCATCTGTCTCTTTATGAATTTTTTAGTAGACTGGATGTTTGTGGGGAGTCAGTAACTTCAAGTGCACTATCCCAGCCATTTGACAAGTGGTTCTCTTAGTGCCTAATTTGTTTGTTTCTTTCTATTTCCCCCTCTCTTTTAGACAAAAAGAAAATTCCTTACTAGTTTGCTGTCCAAAACATGAAATCTTTGGTGTGTGCAAACACTTAAAGCTTGTAAATGGACTAAACTGGAGAGTTGCTTGTGTCATTTAATCTTTTTCATTTTATATTGACAGACAACAGATTTTCCAGCAAGCTGGTGAGTCAGAAGAAGCTTAAATATCTTTCTGAGTGTGCTGGAAAAATGAAGGATGGACTGGTTGGGTCCGTGGAAGTCCTGGGTTCCGCTCCTTTCTCCCTATCACAGTCCCTGTATTTTTGTAACAATTCACAGGGTCTGTGTTTAACTGTAAACCACATATTTGATTTTCTGGCTTTCCCTGGTAACAAAGACACATTTGCTGAGAGTTGATGTGTGGAAATACTGTGGTGATGTGGAAGAGCGTTGCTGTCACAGTGGAGTTGCTTTTGGAGCAATTTGTAAAGTTTCTCTCCCCCAGGACTGTTGGTTGCTGCTGCCTGGGCTGGAGGTGCTGCTGCTTCTGGAATGGAGCAAGAAATGAGATGGGTTTAAATCACTGCTGGTTTTAAGCACAGATTATTGGGGAGTTAAACAGAGCCGGAACCTTATTTCCACCAGTGTTTTGTGCAGATTTTCTCCTGGCCATGTGCTGTCACTGTGGGCATCCCTGCCCTCCAAACAGAGAGATGCCTTTTGGGATGTGTTAGAGGGATCACATGTGTGGGAGTGCCCACCAATACTGATCGCTTCAGTTCCGTTAAATCTATAACTGGGAATAGTTAGCTCATGTCCTGATCTGAGAACTGCAAGAGAAACGTGGCTGAGCCTAAGCAAGGGCACATTATATAATTTAAAGGAAAAAAATCTGACTATTGCTACTACTGCCTGGAAACCTTAAGAAAATAAGTCCAATGAAGACAAGATCCAAAGGATTTTAGCAGTTCTGCATAAATCAGATAAGCTTCCCTGATGTTCTAGAGCAGCTTGGACACAAGTATGGATGGATTCCAATCTTGTTAGATTAGTTGAGATAAAGGCACTGATGGTGCTCGGGCTAAATCCTGCCTGAGCAATGCAAAGTTGGGAGCAAAGTTTACACGTGGTGTAGGAGAATCCTTTTAGTTTTTAAATTGAGGCTTTTTCCTGGAAATAGGGAGAATTTGGTCCAGTTTGTGCTCATAAACAATGAGCGAGGAGGTTAAGGGGCTGCTGACCTCAGAAGGACGGAGAGCAGAGTAAGGAGCCATTGGAATCAATGAAGTTGGTAGTAGTGGAAAGGGGAATGGAAAACAAGTTTCCCATGGACTAAAGCACCTCTGGGAATAGAAGCTGAGGATAAACTGGCTGTGCAAACAGTGCCGAAGAAATCCTGGGTACGTAGAGCAGCAGTGTGTGACATGGGATCTCCACAGCTCCACTCTTTGGGTCTGCGTTTGCCTGGCTCCATCTGCGCTCATCAATAAAAATGCCAATATTTCAGAGTATTTACATCCTAATGAAAGCATCCTCTGTGTATTTATGACCTGAAATACTCTTCCTTCTCACTTTTGCACTCCTCTGGGCCTCTGTCTAGACCTGGTTTTATGGACTTGTCACTTCATCTGCCCTAAGCTTTTTAGTTACTGCCTCTTGCTTTCCTTTTGAACTTTTTGTTTCTCTTCCCTGTGTGTTCCTTTCACCATCTGTTTCTGGTGGGATCTCTCATATTTTCTGCCCTCTAAACATCCCAGGGTTTCAGCCTCTCTGAACTGGTTGCTTCAGCTCTGAAAAAGTTCTCCCAATTAATGTGTTCCTGCTTTCAGATGGGGTATGAAACAATTTGTCCTGCTTGGAACATCACCCCAAATCCTTGTGAAGACAAGATTGAGACTGAAAGTACATAATGTGCACCTGAAGCTTAAATCAGTTGGAGATGTAACTTTAAAGCTATTAAGAGCTTATATGGTATGCCCAAGATGATGTAGGAGACAGGTTGTCGGATACGCTCCACATGAAGGAGTGGAACCCAAGTCTTGTATTCCAGGCTGGATCACGTAAGCACGTCCTGGAACAACATTTCCCCTCTGCAGCTATGATTCACATTCCCATCTTTCTCCCTGGTTTGGATTTTTAATACACTGCTGTCATCTGACCCATCCTTCTTTTTCCTCATTATTTTTCCTTTTTCTCTCCGTCTTCTCTGCTACTTTTCCTCACAAATCAACGCTAATGTCTCCATGGGCGTCCCACTTACAGCTCCACATTTGGTGGCTTTTCCTCCAAGTGGAGTCCATTGAGCTTGTAAATTGTATTGGATCAGCGAGCCCATAATGAGGCTTCTAAGTCCAAACACTGCAAGTCTGCTGGGATTTTATTGTTCATAAAGCTCCTTCCCTGGGGAGTGATAGAGCCATTAGGTGTGTGCTGTGTTTAATATGTGGTCATGACAGGAAGCAATAATTTTCTATCTTTTACTGTGGCTCCCAAGTTCTTTTTAGGCAGTCAGCTTATTTAGTCTCAGTGGCTGTGAACCCATTAGGCAAACAGCTCTTCTCTCTGTGAGTTTGTGTCTTCCTACAAAGGCTATTTCAATAAAATAAAATAAAATCAAGTGGCAACTGGTTGCCCTGTGGTGGCTTTTGATCCCTTCCCCTTCTCAGTGGCTGTCATTGACAGGGTTTGGCATAAGGCTGGTTTCACCAGAAAATGGTGTTTCTCACACTGAATGAGATTTTTTTTTTTTAATTTATTCTAGCAGAGAAAAACCACGAAAGCTCCTGTTTGCATGGTGTGTTATGGTTTGGGTATTTATTTTGTGCAAATCCATTATTTAATTTCAGTGGAATCAGCAGGAAAATTGTATTCAAGTATTCTGGAAGTGGTTTTATATCTATATAAACAGAAGAAAAATGAAAACAACAGTTTTGGGTGTAGCCTGTAGGAAGCTGCTCCTCTGACTGTACTTCCCTTGCATTCCCAATGCTTCCCTCAAAGAACCAGGCAACTTTCTTCATGGAATGTGCCAGGAATTCTGCACATTCTGTGTTCTGATTGTACCACCAGGCTGCTTTTCAGCCTGATTATTGCAGGTGTTCCCTTGCTCTCTGCTTAGGTCTCTTCCTTTGCTCCACGGGAAAAGTTTTCCACTTCCTCATTTCCCTGCTGGGTCCTTGTCTTGGATTTCTGCAGCTCAGTGGGAGAGGTTTGTATCAGAAAGTGAAAAAATAATTGTCTGGCTCTGTATCCCAAAGCTGTTGTGAGGGCACAGAAACACGAGGTGGGTTTGCATTAACCAGGAACACACAGGTTCTTTTTCCAAACCATACCTGAGAGGAAGATCCTGGAGTGCTTGGGAAGAGGGAGGGCAATTCCAGAGGTGCTTAAATCACTTGAAAGCCAGGACACAACAAACACGTGAAACCAGCTCATGGAATAGAGAAATTAAAGCTGAGTGCCGATGTCTTACAAATCATATTTAATTAATATTTAAGAGATGTGCTTAGGTTTTCTTATGATAAAAAGTTATTTAAAATGGATCCTGGTTCAGCAAAGCAATTAACACTTCGTATTATTTAGCATCAACATCAAGAAGGGTGTATGTAAATAGTTTAAATGAAGTAAGTCCTGAAAAGAAAAGTGAAACTGCGAAGATTGATATTTGGGCTCCTGCTTCCTTTCTCAGTCACAAACTTTCTGTAAGAAAATTCAGGTCTTGAAGTTGCCTTTTTTTGAAAAGATGAAACTTGAGGTTCTCGTGTTCACATGACTCTAAACCACAAAGTGCGGTTTTGGGTGGCTGATAAAGCTGAGAGCTCTGCCTCCTTCTACAACCATTTACCTTCGGTTTTTATTGTGGAAATGATCTTGGGTTTTATGGCTGCTAGAAAGTTCCCTAGGTCTTCAAACTTGCGTGTGCTAGATTGTAATCTGGATTAGGAGTGCTTAAATATAAATTGTAATTTGGATTTCCAAGTGAATTTGGTTTTCCAAGTCTCTTCTCTCTTTGGGGAAGTGGGTGCTCAGGGCCTGGAAGAAAAGTAACCACAACTTTTCCAGCTGAATCCCTGCCGGTGTAAATCCTTTCCCTTGATGCTGACAAAGTATCTGCTCAATCAAAATTCCTCTGCTAAAGAGGGGAGAAAAAGCTGTACAGTGTTGTGTCAGTGTCACTTGATCACACAGAACCTCAAAAAAAACCCCATCCTCTGGGATGTTTTGGTTAAAGATGTTTTTTTCCCCCTTTCCTCTTTATCTGAAACATTTCCCAGCATTCCTTCAGGGACATCTGGTTCTCTCATTTTCCAGCTTTCCTTTGGTGCCTTCAGAAAGTGTCACTGTTAGTTCTTTCTCTTCAGCCAAACTGCACAGGCAGGACACTGGTCCTGCCCAGTAATTTGCCTAAAATACAGTTGCCCTTCGGAAGCAGAGACTGCAACCATTTCTGGGATGGGGAATCTGAGTGTGTACAGCTTTGGTTTTTTTTTCCAGGGAAATACATATTTTTATATATACATACAATACGTTTAAAATGATATACCCTATATATTATATGTTATTATTATATATTGAATTATTAGATATTATATTTTTACAGGCAAATACAACATCTTTGTTTTACATGAAGATAGGTGAAGTTCAGTCTTTTTTTGCACTCAAAAATTGATGGTTCTTTATAATAATGAAAATATCATAATAGACTTAAGGATTGTACTGGATATGTCAAAGAGGGCTTAATTTAGAGCTACTTCTTTCATCTTAATTCTAGCATTTTGTAACCCCTGAATGAGTTTTTATGAGGAATATTCCTGTACTTCAGATTTTTGGTGTGTGAAAGATTTCCCTTTAACATTGCTGCAGCTGCAGAAGGGTGTGAGGTTTGATCTTCCTGCAAGTTTTAATAAGAGTGTTACTAAAAGCAATAATAATAACAACCATAATAACAATAATAATAATAATAATTCTTTCCTGTATCTTCTATGTAGTTTACTTTTCTCTCTATATAAGAAACCTAGAGCTGTTTCAGAGCTGTTTTGGGGCAGCGATAGCATTGGCAGAGCAGCACAGGGTGGTTTTTAACAGGCCAGTTCCACATCCCAGTATAAGATCCTGCAGCACAACTGAGCTCATTCCAGGTACCAAACCTCCAGAGTTGTACCAAACCTCCAGAGTTGTACCAAACTCCCAGGGTTTTGCTCAGCTCATGAACTGAGCCTCTCTGCCACCATCACCTCCTCCCCCAGACACAATATTTCAGGTCCATCGTGCCCCTGAACAGTGAAGTTAAACCAAGACATGACTGGATTTGAGTTTCAGCCCCTTCCCCTCTGAGACATGGAGCTGAACTTGGAAAATTCCCTGAGCCAGTTTCTCGCTGCAGCTGCGTCCAGCCCACGCTGAAGCACTGGACAGGAGTCTGCAGCAGGGAGGGAGATCGGCAGCTCCCTGCTGGAGCAGCGCAGGCTCCAGGCGGGAGGGGTGGCTGTGGATAATGGATTGATGCGTCCACCCCAGGGGACTGGGAATGGGAAGTGGCGCCCACTCCCTTCTCCTGTCACCCGTGGTATGTCAAATCCCCTGGATGCAAAGGGCAGGCAGCTCTCAGTGACGTAAATCTTCAGTTTTTAGTCTTAAGGATTCATCTCCCTTTGTCTCTCTGTGTGAGATATTTCATCCCTGCCACGGTCCCTGTCCCTTTGACACACAGTGGTGGCAGCACATCCTCTACCTGTGTGCAGACCCACCTTGGAGCAGCACATTGTCCCTTTCTTGCATTTCTTAGACACTTCCTTGTCCCTTTCTTGCATTTACTAGTGTAAAAATGTCCCTTTCTTATGGTTTGGCACTGTTGCAGATGTTTTTTTAATTGAGATTTTTGCGCTTGGGTGGGGAAAAGGGCTCTGCATTCTCATGCCCTGTGTCTCTTTGTGTCCCTGACTCGGGCTGTCACCTTGTGCAGGTTGGCTTTTCCTCTGGAGGAATTGTCAGGAGCACGAAGGGTCGTATTCCCACCTCTGCCTGAGCCCCATCCAGTGCCTGGTGTCAGAGGAGTGTTGGAAGTCATGTCCTATTGTCTGTATGAACTCTGCTTTGTGCTGTCTCCTGCAAAAAAAGGGTCTGACATTTAAAACTTTATTTAATGGAGAATTAATCTGGAGACAACTGCAGAGCACTGTGCTGCAGGAATATTTTGGAATACAACTTTTAAAAGGCGAATGTAGTTTGTCAGTGTATGACAAAAAAACCCAAGATCTAACTTTTATGCTGTGGGTCCTCTGCACTTCACTGACTGCATTAAAGCCTCAAATTGGGCTCTTGCTTATATTAATTTAAATATCTCTTTTAGGCTCCTCATATTTTAAGGCTGTCCAGGACAACTGTCC
Organism: Cnemophilus loriae; assembly: GCA_013397755.1. NCBI lineage: Eukaryota > Metazoa > Chordata > Aves > Passeriformes > Corvidae > Cnemophilus > Cnemophilus loriae. The sequence continues at coordinate 42,507 of VZTF01006544.1, read as the reverse complement.
TGTTTTTCCTGTGTTTCAGCTGTTCCTTCTCTATCCTTTCTCTTTGGGAAGCTCTGGAATGCAGGGGGTTTGTACTGTGCCTAAAGAATTGGGGTCCTGCTCTAGGCTGAGTCTGTAGCTGCTTTGAAAATAATGCAATAATTTCAACTTGCCCCTAATAGTGATTGCTGCTATACATGGCAATGCGTTTGTTTATTAAATGGAGTCAAATGAAATGTTTATTTTCTCCCCACACCATGGTTGTTTGAACCATTTTGTGTAAAGTAATTCATAAAACTGAATAACCATTTAAATATTTTTGGTAGTTTCTTAAAAATTGTCTTCTAGAATTCTTCATATTTTTTTGCATAACTGGCAAAACATTCCAGTAGGTTTTGTCACTTGTTGAAACTCTTTGAAAATAAGAAGTTTTTCTTTATAAAACCTGGTTCTACACTCAGCAGGATCATGCAGCATTCTAATTATTTCACCGAGAAAAAGTAATCTCAGGTTAAAAATCTGGGATAAAATCCTTCATGAAAATTATTCTACTCTTATGCCCCAAATAATCCCTGCTAATGATGGGGTCTCTTGTTTCCAGACTGCTGGTTCTAATTGGTGTCATTTGATCTGATCTGTTTGCTGGGCACCGAGCGGCAACTGAAACATGAGATGGCTTTTGAAGAGTCTGTGTGAAAAAAATTTACTGCCATGGTGGTGTCACTGCAGAACTCCTGGCTATGGAGGGAATTCCCGTGGTGGGCAGATACAAAAACTGGCTTTCAGTCCATTTTTGTTTGGCCCAGCTCTCATATCCCTAAATATTCACTGTAAATGGCAGTAACCTCAGTGCAGAAGGACCACGTGGGACAGCTGAGTGTTCTCCTGCACTCAGGGATTCTTTGGGATCAGTGATACCTATCACCCCAATAATCCACATGGAAAATTTCCCCTTATCTTGTTACCCAGTAGCTCACCCATAAAAAAATCCTCCTCCCTCATCCCACTGGAAATTTCCCCTGTTCCATAGTCCCATCTCTGTCTCCTAAGCCATGTTTTCTCCTGGAGTTCACCATTGTTTTGCCAGCCCACCCCTCACAAAGCAGAGGTCACATCAACAAGACCTCTTTGCTGGTACAGGGAGGCTGCTAAATAATTCACGTGGCCAACTTGATTTCGGGGTCCACATTTGTTTTTTCCACTCTCCTAATCAAGATGCTCATTTAATTCTATTCCAGCACCTGTTCAGCAATTAACACCCTACAATTTGCATCTTACCCTGACATTTGCTATCTTTCCAATTAGTTTTTATATCAGTATAATTAGGTAGGGTTATTACAGTGCATCAAGCAGGGTCGAGGATATTCCCAAGCCTTTAAGCTCTTTCCCAGATTTGTTTAGGGAAGCCACTAAGGGTAAACGGTTGATTAGGATCACTGTTTTTCTTCTTCATTCAGATCAGGCGAAAACTGTTTCCCCATGTGGCCCATGAAAGATCAGGGAAATATGTCAGTCTGTAAGAACTAATATTATGTAGTTCATGACTTTTTGGGTGAATTTACAGGGGATTAGGAGTAAGGGTCAGGCTGTGCAGCCCCATGCAGCAGCACTCACCAGTAGCCTTCATTATGCTCTTGCTTTATGTTAAGCTGAGCAAATTGCAACAATGATTTTAATTTTTAAAATCAATTTTTTTTTGGAGTTGACACGTGGGTGGGTGAAAAATCCAAATTAGAGGGTGACCTGACCATATTGAACACTTGGCTTAATTGGTAAAGACTCTGGGAGTGAAATGACTACTCCTAACACCTTTTAATTTAAATTTCACAGAAGGAAGGTCTTGCTGTTCAGCTGTGATTGGTTTGGGTTGTGGGCTCCTTGAGTCAAAAATGGTCCTGTAGCCAATGTGGCAGCACAATGGACCTTCCTAAAACTGCTGAACTGTGGCGGATCCCCCCTCAATACCCAGTGCTGACAGAAGAGAGACTGATGTTTGTGGGGGGAAGTGGGACATGAGGAGATCTATAGTATGGATCAGAGGGGAGAGGATTTTTTCTTACCTCACACCACCCAGCTCTGCATGTTCTCCTTTTTTTAAGGTTTAGTTTGAAATCACCTCCCTGCAGCCCCCAAATTCCCCTGCATGTCTCTTCATTCTGGAGGTGCACACAAAGGCTGGTATTACCAAGAGGCAACATTGCCCTCGGCAAGACTGCAGCGAAGGGTGGGATTGGAGGAAGATCGTGCTGGGGAAAGTGAAGAGCTGGATAAACAAACCCCCAAAAACTGTCACACTTCATGTCTGAATCTGGGTGCTATTCTGAGCTTTTCTGCAATGCACCTTGATGGTGCTCTCCAGGCCTCGGCAGGGACCTGCTGGGACCCCAGAGGAGCGACCAACCCAAATTCCCCAGCCTGGAAAGGCTGGAGAGAAGCAGAGCTCTCCTGTGCTGTGATGGTACAAGAAGTTCTAACGTTTGCAAGTAGGCAATAGATTCACCCTTGCTCAGTTTAATATTATTAACTGTAATGAGCTTCATCTCTCCCCATTCTGTTGGGGGTTTTTTAATCTCCAGTTGCTTTATATTGGTATCGGAACAGGCTTAGAAAAATACGGGGTTGGAATACCTTGGGGAATTGGAGCAGCAAGGAAGAAGTGAGAGGTTGTTTTATGGAGTGGGAGGAAGAGGTTGGATGTAAAGAAGGTAAAACAGGACCCAGAGATAATAGAATTCACTCCCTCTGCCAGTGCACAGAACCAGGCTTGCTCATCTCCCTCCTCAGTCTGTGGAGCAGAATCTGATGTACAACCCCAAAGTATTCCCATCTATTGCTCGGGACTTTGGATCAGATTGTACTGATAGAAGTTATCTCCTCACATTACTAGAGCTAAATAGGAGAGCAAGAAAAAAGAAAAAGGGACAAATTTTTGTGAGGGTCAAAATTCCACTTAGGGAGAGCAGAATTGACAGAAGCCCCTCAGTGGATGTTGTGCCCAACAGATTTCAGAGCTCCTGCTGTGAGCAGGCAAAGCAGCTGCTCACCTGTGCTGACAGGAACTGTGGGGTGTCCTTTTTCCAAGGTTTTGTCTCAGCCAGGAGTCTTGTTCTTGGGCTGAGCTGTCTGGATAAGAATGGCCTCTTTATACATTAAGTCCTACACATGAATGGCTGTAAATGTGCTCTGAGAAATGGGGAGGGACAATTTGTATAAATTTGATTTAAAAGGAGGAAGAGTCTATATTGAGGAGACTTTTAATGAGATTTTTCAAGCTCTTCTGCCTAGCTGGGTGCTCATCTAAGCTAAACCCTGAGCAGCAGAATTCTTCCTGATGTTCACTCCTGCATCTCCTGTTAAAATCTGGAGCCTCCTGTACCGGGTAGGTGGGTGGAGGAGAAAGTCACCAAACAATTCCATTTAACATAACCATGGCCTGTGTTGTGCAGGATGATGTCATTATCTGATCAACTTGTCTGCACTGCAGTCTCACACTTCATCCTTCTCCCTTAAGAGATTTTGCCTTGGAATGCAAATACACTTTGTCACTGGTGGGTAAACTGGGTAACACAGAGCCTGGTTACTGTGAGCCAGCAAGAATTTATAACCATTTTCAGGAGTTCTAAAAGGCTATAGAAACTTCTAATGGAGTGGTTGGAGATTTTCTCATAGTGACATCAGGACAGGTTTTGGTGACAGCACGAAAGGGCTGAATTTTACCATTGCTGGTGGCAGACTGTTTCTTAACCAGCAGTTGGAAACCTTCTCTGAAGCTCACCTGCTTATTCACCAAGGTCTTGGACTTCACAAATTGAATCTTTAGCTCCCCCATCACTATTTAGACCAGATCTGCTGTGCTGCCCAGGAGTTTATAACAGTAATTATAATCCAAATCTAATGGATGGCTTGGAAAAATCAGCCTAAAGGCAGCAGTTGATGTTATAGAAAGCGCTGGCTCTTAAGAAGTTTTGAAAATGAAGCCCTTTCCAGCCTATTGCTTTTGAATTTAAGGGTTCTGTTCTAGATCATTGTATCTAATATACATAACATCAGTGACCTTGTTTCAGGAGAGAGAATGAGATGCACCTTTTATCAGTGTCCAAAGAGAAAATTTAAGCTGCAGCATCCAGAACGTGCTTGTGGTGTCTTTCTCTGTGAATCCTTCAGTTTTGGGTGGCTTTGTGAGTGGAATCAGAGTTATGAAAATTGGGTCTTTTCCATCTGGATTAGGCCATCCCCTGCTCTCCCTGGCGTGGCCCTGCTCAAGAATCTCTTGCTGTATTTTATTAATTAATTTCCTGCTGTAACCTGGGGAGCTGCTTCCCTGAAGGCAGGTGTCCAACTTTGATGGTAGTCAGATCCACTGGCACACGGATGTGTCAGACCCTCAGTGTGCTGTCCCCAGGAATGGGAGAAGAAAGAGCTCAACGAAATAAATGAATAATCACGTTAATGATGTTTGCTAAACCTCTCATCCAGTGCACCAGCCAGTGTAATTGCTTCAGAGCTTTGTGTGAAAGCCAGCAGGCTGATGGAGAACTATAAACAAAATTATTCCCTTCCCTTTACCCCAAACAAGAATATAGCCATTAATAAGGGCTCTTTGTTTCCTAAAAATCTAAAAATAGAAGCATGATGTGTGAGCAGGCAAGGTTTGTGTGTGTAATCAGTACTGGCTGCACTGCCAACTGTATTGAATTTCTTCTGTTTTGGGGGTATCTTCCAGGACTTTTGCAGTTGTGTTCATAGAAATGAAGTTTCTCTGTATGACCATCTGAATATTTGTGTTTGAGAACCAGCAGTGATCAGTTTTGAGCTGTTTTTCCAACCCCAGATTTATCAACACATTAAGCCAAAACGATGCAAAACTCTGCAAATTCCTTTTTAATCTTTAAAAGCAAATTTGGGGGAAACCATAATAATAAAGGCTTACATGTTCAAAGTTTAAAGCAAAGTTTAAAATAAGATAGGAATCCTACAGGTTAGGTACCATCAGCAGGGTGTTTGACTTCTCAGTTTTCCTCCTGTAAATCTCCTTGGGTGAACTCAGGGCTTCTAAGCTGTCAGGTACAGAAGGAGGTGGCTGCTGTTTGGAAATAAATAAATTTGTAGGATGAAAGGTCACACAAAATATTTAGGAGTTCTGCAGCTGGCACCGGGAGCAGCCTCCTGGATTCCCTCCTCAAGGTATGGCTGTGTTATTCTGGGGGATGTTTAGCGGGGAAAGGGATGGGGAAGGGGGAGCCTGGTGAGTGTTTTGCAGCCGGGAGCAGGTGACCAAATTGATGAGTTGCTTCTGTGTTTTGTGCGAGGAGGGGTCAGGGAGGAAAAAAAACGTGCGCGGGGTGGGCTCTGCATTTTAACACCTTCCCTGCTAAGCAGGAGGCCGGCTCGGGGTGCTAAATTCCTGTCTGTGAAATAAATCCGTGTGTTGTGCAGCCCCAAGCTGTCAGCAGCGCTTTGCAGTGATGGGCTTTGGAGAGGTTTCCTCCGGCTCCCGGAGCAGCCGCAGCCACTAGGGAGCTGTCTTTAGCTCAGATTTCAGAGTTAGCTCATTAGACCAATAACAGCAGACACTTACTGGCTTTTTCTTCAAGAATTTGTCGAGCCGGGATGTATTTATAGAGTTATGGCTCGACAATAATAATATTACACCTCCCTTTACCTGTTGCAATGCTTTTCTCGCAGAGATCAGCTTTCCCTGTGCTTCTCCCTGTGCTCATGTCTTGTCTTAAAAGGAGCTTGAGATTGTTGAATTCTTTGGCTCTTCTCAGATTTGGGGGTTGGCCTTCTATTTTGAACAATAATCCTAAGGATCGAAATAGGAAGATGTTACAACATCGCTCCAGCCATTAAGAAAATCTATCCTGTAGGATCTGAAGAGATGAGACAGCCCTGGTAATTCCAATGCAGGAAAAGACATGGAATTACCAGAAAAGCAGAAGCCAGAGACTCCAGTTTTGATTAATAGCTGATACACTTCCCCTTAACCAACTAATTTGATGTCTTTGCTTCAATTTTAGTAGTCAGATCTGACCGGTTTGGGCTGGAAGTCCTCAGTTAGCTTCCATAAATAAGAGGGAGAAAACTGTGAAAGAAAAATAATAAAAAAGTTAGTGTTTCTCAGTTTCAGCTCTGGTATGGGAAAACTGTGACTCGCAGCTTTTCAGCCTGGCCTAGGTCATCACAAACATCAGCCTGGCTTGTTACCAATGACATTTGGGATTGTTAAAGCAGAGCTGTGGTACCACGGCTCAAAGTGGGAGTAAAGAAAGTCTGGAAATGTGCTGTGTGATCCTGTCTGGGACTTGCAGAGTGCTTGGAGCAGGTGGGAATGCTGTGGCAGGGGAGGCAGGATGTGATCTGAGGAGGAAGGATGTGAATGCACTGTGACCTCCCAGCATAAAATATCATCACCCGGTGCTTGGCTGTGACTGGGAAGCCGGGGATGGATATCAGGGATGTGTCTGCTCCGTCTTCCAAAGGAGAAATGACTCAATCTGCCCCTTGTTCCCAGACACCTGATGGGTTTAGGACTGGAATAGAGAGAGGAAAGCTGGAAGCTAAAGGGAACTAGAGGTAAGTATCTGTTTAGATAGAAGGTGACAGTGTTGGAAATTCAGTGGTGCCTTTCATGCCTTTTAAACAAGGGAGGAAAATCCCTGAACTGAGCTAATACAAGCATTATTTCTGATCCATCAAAATACTCTCCCAGCTTTGGATCTCAGCCTAAAATTTGTCCAGCTGGTATATCTCTGCATGGGAAATAGTCCAAATAGGACTGACAGGCAGCTGATGTCCAAATTTCTTTTACCAGAGTAATGTAACCATAAGTAAGTTTAAAAAAAACTAATACAGTGTCAAGTTGGTTAGAAGAACATGATAGTGGTGGCTTTTCCTTATCAAACAGATGATATGGCTTCCCTTGCTGTCCCTCTGGCTTCCAATTTGCACTTGTTTTCCTGAGGGAAGGTGGGTTTGTATCCGGTTCTGTAGCAGGAGCTGACACCAGAAATGATTCATTTGTCACAGCAACTCCTAAATTCTGTGTTTTGCTCTGGAAAAGCTGTGAGTTGCTCTGTGCTGCACTGGAGGCACCAGTGGCCAGTTGGCATTTGGGCTCATTCCCTGCAGCAGCCGTAGGATGAACAAGTCCAACACAGCCATATCTGGCAAAAAAGCACTGGCAAACTGAGTATTAATTAAACAGCTGATAAAGTTTCATTTGGTTCATTTTCCCTGCAATAAACCACTAATTATGTCAGAATGGGAACGTTTTCTGAGCACTGCAGCAGGATGGGGTTGAAATGGCCGTGATGGCTGAGTGCAAAGCCGCCCACACTCTGCTGCAGTGACGGGAAGAGCACAACAATTCCAGAGCCAAGGGATGAAGTCGAGGAGGAAGTGGTGGGTTCTGATGGTCAAATCTTTCACCGAATCTCTCTGGTTTCAGCACACAGCTCAGCATCTCTCTGCTTCAGCTGACAGGAGGAAACTTCCACTCAGATGGCTGATAATTAAAATGGGTTGGAAGCTGGTTGGGATTTTGTGTTTACATAATAACTCTAAAAAATAATAGTGACAAAGTTTTCCTCTCTTAGCAAGAAACTCTTGGAAGCTGTAAGTGTATTTTCAATTATTGCAGAGAAAAACCCAACATTTTTTCAACTGTAAATGCCCAATAAAGGTGATGAAGAGTTGCACTGCAATACTTCTTGAATCCTGAAATGAGCATAACTAATAATGGAGATAATTTATTATGACCATTTAAGATTATTTTTTGGTAGAGAATTTGTTTTTCCCTCCAGATCCCCAAACCCTTTTTAAAGATAAAGCTGCAGGATGTGGAATAGGATTGATTAGCAGTATTTCTGAATGAATTAAATGGATATCTTCTGTAGTAATAAAAATACTTTTCAGTTAATTTTTCCATTACCAACTTCCCATTTTGGTGCTTGTGTGCTAATTTCAGGACAATTTTCTTAATAAGAACTACCTTCTTTGCAACTTTCAAATTGGGTTAATGGGTCTGGCTTTTGAAAGTGTAAAATAGCCAGCTCCAAGTGTCCAGATTAATCTGCAACTGGGACTTTGTTCTGTGTTTGGAATATGAGTATGTGAATATGGTGATAAGGCTGATGTTTAGGGAAAGGTCAATAATCCCATCTTGAAAGCGTTACAAAATTTTTGATAGGAAGTTTGGATGATGTTGTTGTCTGAGCCCAGGCCTGAAGGCAGAAGAACAAACTGATGTCCATTCAAGGTCTCTCTCAGTGTTATTTTTTAAAGATTAAGCGTGGTGTAGCCTAATTTCCTTCAAAAAACAACAACTCTGAGTGTTCCTGCCTTGGTAAGGGCATTCCTGGAAATGAAGCTTTTTGGGATCCATCTGGCAGCCTGTGTTCCAGGCAAGGTCCTCCCAGATGTTTCCAGATGTGTGGTAGTTTCATGCATGATTTTGTGTAAGGCAAACCATGTTTTTAGGCTGTCTCATCCTCTCTCCTCCCCCATCCTCATGTGGTTGTTTCTCCTCCGAGGTTAAGCTGCAGTCAGAGAGAATAAAATAACGAATGCAATGAGGAAAAGAAGCTGGGATTTCTTTTTAGCATTTCAATTTTATTTCTTTCAAATGACACTTGAGGAGCTGGAGCCTGTTAACGCTCTCTCCAAGGAGCAAGGTTTCTTTTGAGAGGAGAACCACGGGGAAATGCAGCAGCAACAACAAAAGTGCACCAGAATCCCTCAGACCTGGGCATTCTCCAAAGAGCTCTGGCTGTCATAATTTACACACCTTGCCTAATTCAGAGCACATGTCTCAGCTACAAGAGGCATTCAGTAGACACGCTGCTGTCTTCCTCGCAGTGGGCCTGCTGTGAGTTTGTCAGCAGTGCTGTTAACAATGACAAAGTAGTTCATCAATGGTTTTTTTTTGGTTTTTTTTTTTAACACCAATATCCCAGAAGCAGCAAAAGTCTCCTGTGTTGTTCCTGTGCTGTAGCCTTAGGGAGAAACTCAGCAGTAATAGAGCTGCTGCTGCTGAATGCCGAAAGCCTGTTCTTTAATCAAGGAATTGGCAGTTTGTCCTTTAATATCCCTGTCTGTGGGTCGTTCTTGTACCTGGGTGGGATTCCCTGGGCTGTTGGTTGAGTTGGCACAGAGCTCACAAATGCTGCTGGGCCAAGGGCTGTGCTGAGCTGGGAGCATGAAATGCATTCCAGGCAGAGCCACCTGTGCTCCTGCATGGTTATTTTCCAGCTCTGCTGGGTTTGGAAGGGCTTGGAAGGGTCCAGCCTTTGGGCCTGAGCCTGTTCTGTGTCTTCTGTGTGGAGCACAACCAAGTTAGCAAATCCTTATGAATCCAGAAAAGCTTGGAAATGTGATGTGGAGAGCTGTCTGAGCTGGCTCTGCAGGAAATCCAGCTGGATGATTCCATTTCCTGGTGATTTTCATGCCACTGCCATACCCTGAATGACACTTTATAATCCAAAAATCACCACTTGCACTTACCCATGGACCTCTAATCTGCCCCAAAATCACCGCTTGCGTTTTTCCATGGTCGTTTAATCTGCCCAAAAATCATCACTTCTCCATGGACTTTTAAACTGCCTTTTTGCCTCGGTAGGTCTGATGGGAGTGGAATGGAATTTTATTGAAATTAAAGACTGATAACCCAACCACAAAATCAAACAGAACTGGTGAAAATTTACGGAAGCTTCTGGAAGTTCTTTTAGGAGCAGATTCTGGAAACAAATGCAATGGGAGAGAGTAGATAAAGAGTAAATAGGAGTGGTTAAGCCAGTCCAGAGCTGGGAGCCTTGGATTTCACCTTGTTTCAGTATAAAAGTGTCACCTAAGATTTATCTTCTCCTTAGGCTCCACTGAACAGGAGACTCCAGGTACTGAACCTGAGGACTTGGGCACCCACTAGAAAGTTTCTGGTCAATAAAAGAATTAACTCCACCATTTTCATGCTGATTTCACGAGTTTCTTAATGGTCCTCAGTCTTCAGCTGCCTGGTAGGACCTTTTGAGGGGGATGTCTGTGCTGGGGTGTGGAACGGGCAGACTGGGAACTGACCCCTCTCAGCTGATAAAGGAACCTTCCCCTCTCCCCCTCCTCACTGCTAAAGGAGCTTGGTCTGACTCATGTCTGGCCTCTACAACATGTGGTAAGAGTTAAGAGAAAGGAAAAAAGGAAAAAAAAACTGGGGGAAGGGTAGGATGAGAAGGTTCCACTGAATTTAGTAAGAGTCATTAGAATTTATGCTAAAATCCTACAGGAAAGTATACACACAAACACACACAATGCTGCTGCAAGTCTGAGCCAAGAAATGTAAAATTTGGGTGGAGGTCTTCAGAAAAGACACAGGGCTTGCAGGTAGGAAAAAATCGAAGAAAGAGGTGTTAAAACAAACACGAAGTTAGACCCTGGGCTTGGTGGAAATAGTCCTAAAGCTGTTGAATTCCCACTCCATTGGATACCAGCTGGGGGTCTGTTCTTCTCCCAGAGAATGTTTGGGAAGAACTGATGGAACTCGCCCTTGGCTGCAGCGTTTGGTGAGTGTTTAAGGAAATAAAATGGATGCTGTTCAAATCAAAGTTGCAGAATCCCTGTTCCCTTAATCCCATCTGTATTTTTTTCATCCCCACTGACGGCGGTTTGGAATCATTTCTGAGTGAAAAGATTTGTTCAAGAAAAGATTTGTAGAGCTCAGCTGCAGGAGTCTCAGGCCTGGGTTTGCTTTGTGCCCAGCCTTCCCACTGCCTTGGTCCCAAACTGTGGGAATTGCTCTCGAGTCGGGTCTTAGTGCAGCTCCTACAGGGACAGTTTGTGTTTCCCTGGAATATCTTAAGGCCGCATTTGTTGTGTTACCTCTGTGTGGGCTTTTTGGCTGCCCGTGCACTAATTTGTTGACATAAGAATAGAACCATATTTTCAAGCAGCATCTGCTTGTCTTTCTTCCATGAATTCTGCATATATTCTGCTCTGTTTTTCCAAAAGCTGCTGGGCCTACATCCAATAACCTCTCCCCAGCTCTTCCAAAAGTTGATTCCAGCAATTGCCCAAGGGTCTGAATAAGGATGAGAAAAGAAAAATGGATTATCTGCATGAGAATGATTGATTGATTGACTGATTGTTTGATTGATTGATTGTAAGAGTGCAATAAAATTGGAAAAGCTAAGCCCTCCCTCCCCAGGAAAATGTGTGATCCATGGAGTCCACAGCCACAGAGTTTTGAAAGCAAGGCCTTGGGGTGTAGTTTGAGTAGTGCCATAAAATCAGTTTAAAATCTGCTCACTTAGGGCTTTGATTTGTGTTTATTTACAGTACATTAGCTCAGATGGTGCCTCTTCTCCACTGCAGAGCTGGTGGAGCGAATCCCAGAATCCCAGAATGGTTTGGGTTGAGAGGGACCTTAAAGCCCATTCAGTGCTGCCCCTGGCCACCTCCCACTGTCCCAGGCTGCTTCAAGCCCTATCCAACCTTGCCTTGGACACAGGGACAGCCACAGCCAACAAATGTGCCTGAATTTTACTCACATTATGGACAAAGATGTAGCTCAAACTGCAGCTGAGCTGGGGTTAAGCCAAGCTCTGTTCCTTTTACAGGCAGGTAAATGCTGTTCGTTTCACTCTGCTACTCTGCTCAGAGAGGAGCAACCCCCAAAAATCGGAATTATGAACTGCTGAGGGCAGAAATTTCTTTCACCCCTCCCAGGTGGGTGTGTGAGGATGTCTCTCAGCTGTTCGTGGTGCAAGTCTAGTCACGAAAACCAACTGAACAACACATAAAGTGTGTAGAGGACGAACCTTCGTGCCACCCTTGTGCTCCACGAGTTGTGAACGTGGATCGTCAGCTCCTCTGGAAACAAGATCAGTCTTGTCATGCAGTGGCAGCTACAGCTCTTAATTGCCCTGTCGTAACGCGCTATTCCTTTGCTAATAGTTTGAGTTATTTCTTTGTTAACCTTTACACAGCCAATAACAAATTAAACATCATTATCTGAGTTTAAAATAGGCTGTAAATCTTGAAGCTCTGCTCCGTTCTCAGGTGCTTATAACGAGGGAGCACTAAAAGGGCATTTAATGACACTCCCAAACGCAATGTGGGAAGTGTTATAAGCAAAAGGGAGGAAAACAGGGCAGTTCTGAATTGTCTATGGGAAAATTGGTTTGCATAAATGACAGATCTGAAAACGTGCTGCTGATCAAAGTGGGGAGCTTTTCAAGTTGCAGGCAGGTAATGTGGTTCCAACGCTCTGAAGGGTTTTGACTAAGCAAAATTAAAAGCTTATAGGAACATTTGCCATGAAATCACTCAAATAACTGCCCTCCTCATCCCTGGAAATGTCCAAGGCCGGGTTGGCTGGGGCTTGGCGCAATCTGGGCTAGTGGAAGGTGTCCCTGTCCATGGCAAGGGGTGGAGTTAGATGAATTTTAAGGTCTCTTACAACCCGAACCATTCCGGGATTCTGTGAAATGCTGGATGTGGGCTAAATATTCCAGTGCTTTCAGACTGAGAGGTGGCAGGAGAAGGGTGGTGATGAGTTTGGAAGGCGATTTCCCTCTTGTGTAAAGAGAATATTTCCTGCTCAGATGTGCTGATGATTTGATGTTTCCAGCCACACACAGAATCTTTAAGGCTGGAAAATCCCTCCCAGACCATCGAGTCCAAACTGTGCCCAATCCCCACCTCGTCACTGGCCCAGAGCTCTGAGTGCCACATCCAGGCCTTCCTCAGACACCTCCAGGGATGGGGACTCCACAAGATTCCCCTTCTCCTCCTCCCTGCAAAAGGGGAGACACCTGTAAGACACCCCAGAAATGACGTGTAAACCATCAATTGATGTGCAGAAATGCAGAGACAGAGAACGTCGGTGTGACACCGCATTCGCCTGGCTCTGGCCTCTCCTGTACCCAATAATTCAGAATAAACAGGGACCAACCACCATCTGAATTTTCTCAGCATTTCACCCACTCAGTAAATCTGGGAGCAAGAGGGTTAACAGAGGTTCAGCTGCATCCTGGGGTTGCAGAGCAAGTGTCTGTGTGATTGTGCACCAGCTCCATATTTTTTACTTGTTTGGAGCACAATTCTTTACAATTTTTGGCCAGTCAGCAAAACCTTCTGGTCTGGTCTTCATCGTGCCTCAGGGGAGGAGACCTGGAGCATGGCCTTCTCTGTGCTGGGAGGCTCCCAGTTCCCATCTTCTCTAACCCTGCTTACCCACAGGAACCTGCTTTCCCCCGGGATGGTGGATAAGTGGGATTTATCCTTTTATATGAGATTGCCTGGAAGAGAGTTTTCAATGGGATTTAATGAGAGATTCTGTCCAAGTTGAGGATGGAGGGCTGAGTGAGGAAAAACTCCTTCTAGCTGAATCTGTTTCTTGGTGTTTTAAATATTTTTTAAACAATTACAATTGCTGATTGTGATTTATCCTTCTTAGGGAGTCAAGTCTGTCCTCCTGCCACCCACCATAACCCAACAGAAAGGCAAATTTCCTTCCTGCAGCACAGAATTACTTTGGTTTCAGGCTCAGAATTTTCTCACTTAAGGGACAAACCCAGTCACAGGAGAAGAGCTGGGCTGGGGAAGATGTGACAGGAAAGCAAGCACAGATTTTCAAAAATTTAACAAAATATCTTCACATATATTTATGCCCCACCCCTGGAAGTGTCCAAGGCCGGGTTGGATGGGGCTCGGAGCAATCTGGGATAGTGCAAGGTGTCCCTGCCCATGGCAGGGGGTGGAATTAGATGATTTTAAGGTCCCTTCCCACCCAAACCATTCCATGATTATATAATTTATCTATTATGACAACAAAATGCTGTTGCTTGTTACTTTGATTACTCGTGTGACGCTGGCACAGCCAGCTGTGATTGTGATCAGGGTTTTGAGGATCTGAGCTGTGGGTTTGGTTCCCTTGGCCAGGTTGGGACTCTATTGCTGAGCTGGGAACGGAACCTGGCATTTCTGAGCTGTAATATTTTCCTTCAACCATCTCACTGTGGCATCTTCTCCCTTGTACTTCACCCTTGTGGTAGCAGCTATAAATTAGAATTAATGTTGTCCAAGCCTGTTTTTCCTGCTGTAGAACTGCGTTGCTGCTGAGCTGCAGCCAAATTATGAGTGGTGTCTGTACAGAGCCCCAGAAGCTGAATCTTGAATATTTTCATCAGCAAATTCCAGGGTCAGGCATCAGGAACAGTGCTGCCTGGGACATTTCCAGGCTGTGCATGTACCACATTTGTACTGCAAAGAGAAATCCCACCAGCTCCCACCCCAGTTCCTGATGGGTGGAGTTGGCTGACTTGGTGGAGGACAGATTTCAAGCAAATTGGATCTTTTCCTTACCTTTCCAGAGGACCACAGTGTGTTAAACCCTATTTTATTTCTATTTTATGATGAAAATACATTATGGCATTACAATACCACGACAGTTTGTTTTGGAAGGGGAATTGTTGGCTCTAATGTCCTTGGGGCAGATCCCAGTTTAGGCACTGGGTCATCCCATTCTACCTGTGATTCCTGATGAGGTTCTTCACTAACATTTGTCCTCTGTGCTGTGAGCTATGCAAGGCCATAATTCCTGCTGGCACTACTTGGATGTATGCCTTCCATCATAACTTCTTTAAAACCTGTGATAGAAGGTGTTGTGTGCTGGGCTTGGCTTGGGAAGAGGATTAGAATCTGTTTTTCTTTCTGTTTTCTGCTCTTGGTGGCTTTGGCTTCCACCAGCCTAAGCCAAAGATGACAAAAATGTGGGGAGAGGCCAGACCTGGAGCTGCTGCTTGCTGAGCTCTGGGCAGCTCCTCTGACCCCCTGCAGCTCTGCAGCAAACATTTGCTGGGTTGTGCCTATAGACAGGACTTCTATTGATTTAATTTTTTATTTATTTCTTTGTAAAGGTGCTAATTCAGCTTTGTAACTGTATAACACCTGTTACCTCTTATTGCGGCTTGAACTGGAAATGCTTTTAGAAGATTAAAAAAAATTAAAAATCAGGTGTTTGTTTTTGAGTTTTGTGCTGTCTAATAATATGGAATTTGCTTTTTTACCTGGAAGAAAACCTACACAGAGGTTGCTGTGGTTTGGAGATGAGTGACAAGACCTGAATATCTGAGCCCTGATGTCCCTTTGAGGGGCCGGGAGCAGCTTTTGGAGAGGCTCCTCGGTGCTGCCCTATTTATTTTTGCACTTGAAGAGACTTTGGAAAGTTTGTGGTGCTTGGGAGGTGGCAGCAAGACCTGGAGGAGGAGGACCCTCGGCGTCATTAGAGGTGTCAGAGGTCGGCGGTCCCAGAATTGACACACTTGACCCATTTCCCTGCCCTGCCGGAGCCGGGCCGGGAGGGAACTCCCGAGGGACAGCACGGGGGCTTTGGAGCTAGAGCCGCAGCCCTGCCCTCCCCTGAGGTGGATAATTCCGTATTTATAGCCCTTCTCTCCAACAAGGTCTATGGCACCTCGGGGACCCATTGGGGAAAGAATGCTGATTCCCTTTATGAATTTTTGATGGGGGAGGAGGAGCAAGGGAGGCCACAGGGGGAACTTGTGAAATGTTAATATTTTTTTCTTTTTTAGCGGTGCTGCGACCATCCCCTCTGATTATGTTTGCTAGGATAAACTTCTCTGAATGTCCCTTCTCTTCAGTTCCCCCCTTCCTGCCCGCAAAGCAAGAAACAATAGCCAGGAGCTTTCATTTCCACTCCACAACTTCTGTGATTACTGAATTTTCGGCTGCTGTCCTCCAAAAAACCAAGATGCTCGGTAAACAGGATATTTTCCGTGAATATGCTCTAAATGAGCCTCCTTTGTTCAGCTTTATTTTGGTGGTCCACGGGGGTGGCACTCCTGGGACTGGGAGTGTCTGACTGTGTTTCAATGCCGAGGAGGAAATGAAGGGTTTGCTTTTATTAGAGTGTATGAATGCACATTACTCAGCTGTAATTTTTCTTCTTCGCATCATCAACACAAACAAATGTTCACCCCTGCCTTCTTTTTGCAGGTGAAATGTTCCCCCAGTGTGACCTTACCCACACCTTTAATCACAGAGGGGGTCTTGTGGGGTTTTTTGTGGGGTGGTTTTTTGGTGTGTTTCCTTTTTTCTTATTTGCAATTTAAACAAAGCTTTGCAGAAGTAAATCTGATTTTGTGCCTTTCTGTCCTCAGTTTGCTGTTGTATTTAATTATAACTTTCTTTGGCTTAGAGCGATGCAAGGTCCATATTGTAACAAAGAGGAACCAGTGATGGTTAATTTTTGTAAGGGACTAGCAGACAAGGGCCAAACAGGGCAAATGGGTCCAAAGTTTCACTGATAAGAAAAGACAGTTAGATGTGGTGAAAGAAGGGAAATGGTGACGCAGGTGCTCAAATGGTGATTTTGGGGGAAAGAATATCTTTGCTTTTTAGATGAAAAGTGTGTGCATCAGAAAGGAGGTTTGACATGATTTTCTGTAGGTGCCAGATCCTTGTAGAGGCAGGGGGTGGATGAAATAAATGCTGTATCCCTGATTCTGCGACCAGCTGCCTGTCTGAGTGGCCAGGACGCATTTCCCCCTTCCATCTTCCTCTCCCCTATGGGGGTTTCAGAGGGTGTGTGGTGAAGTGCCCTGGCTTTGGCTGGGACCTCCTGCTGCTGCTGCAGCACAATCAGCACTCTCAGAGCCACGGGGGTCTGTGCTCAGCTGAAATCAGGGCGATTTCGGACTGCAACCTTCAGGCCAAATATTGATGCACTCCTTTTGCTCCTGTGAAAATAAGGATCTGCACTGCAAGATGCAGGGCCAGGATCAAGTTTTAGGAACAGGTACAGCAGCATCTCCTCTGCTCCCTGTGAGGCTGCAGGGACACTGGACATGCTCTGCCTCTGTCATCTCTCCTGCAGTCCCTTCATCTAGGTTGGCTGCACATTCAGTCTGAGGGCAGTTTGGGCTCTGTAAGTTGTGTTTCCCCCTCTCCCTTCCTGTTCTGAGGGCAGGGTGTTAGGCAGGGCAGTTTGTGTGATGCTTTTTTGGGTGCAGCAGGTTGGCAGGTAGAGCTGGTTTCTAACAGCACAATTCACCTGGGGAATTCCTGGATGTGTGGTTTCACTGAGGCCTGAGCACTTTGGATCACACAAAACTCTTCATGGTAGAATTCAAATGTTACATCAAACAAAAAGGAAAAAGAAGCCCTCTCCTCCCCATTTGGAGCTGGCTGCTCGTTCTGATTTAATTTCTGCTTTCACTCACATTCTGCCTCTTCCTACCTTGAATTAGGGTTTTGTATGTGCTCGAGAGCCCTATTTCTGTCCCTAGAACTTTTATCCACTTTTTTGTTCCTTTAATGAGAATCAGAGCTGCTCTCCATGAGCTGTGAAGCCTCTGAGGTGATGTAAAATGAGGTCACAGAGCTCTCTGTCAAAATCTTTGCATGGTGTGGTGAGTTGAGCCTCCTTCCCAGTGCAAGGGGATGCAAACACTGCTCTGATCAGTCAGGAAACTCCAAATGCCAGTAGGACATTGAGCTTTTGAGATTACTATTGAGATTTTGATATTATTACGGGCTTTTTACTTTGGGTGGGGCAGGTAATAAATGCAACATCTGCCATGTCTTCCTTTTCCTATCGATTGACTCCCAAAGCACTGTGAAAGCAGAGGCAGTTCCCAATGTAGCCTCGATGCTGGAGACACTGAAAGAACATGTTTAGCTTTGCTCTGGTGAACAGTCCTGGGGAATAAGCCAGGGCCTGGACTTTGGGGGTCTTGGTCTGTTAGATCAGGAAAGTGGGAATCAGAGCTGTCGGTGTCCTGCCCTGCTATGAGGGGTGGGGATTGCCTGGGAGTGGGATGAAGAAAAGGTCATCAGGGAATACTGAAGGTCTGCTCTGTTTGTGATTTCAGAGGAGTCAAAAAAAAAAAAGAAGGGAAAAAAAAGAGAGGAAAAAAAAAGGTCTGGATCTTTGCCTTGGGTTTCCCCCATCTGTTCAATAAGGATTAAGATACTTTCTCTGCCTCCCATCGGGGTGTAAAACTTAATAGATTATATTGGCTACTTTGATGGCACCTGTTAGGTGCTGTAATTTTGAGCCTGCTGAATGCTGTGTTCCCTTCTGTGAAATCTTTATCCTCGTTGCTTTCTGCAAAGTCAGGGAAACTTTATTTTTGAATTCATTTTCTCTTCTCAGACTGGTCCTCCACAATTTGACTTTGTTTCAATGTTTTCCTTCTCTAAACCAATCCTCAGATATTTTTCCTTCGTCACGTTTCTCATGCTCCCTGTTTCCCTTCATGGTCAATGCTTTGCAGCAGCCTTGCAAGGTAAATTTGACTTTTATTCTGATAATGATGTCAGATTCTTTTCCAAGAAGCTTTAGTGCTCCGTTATCTTCAAGAATCACAGGCTCAAGGTGAATCTTAGTTTCATCATTCCTTTTTGCTGCACCAGACCCATTTCTTACCTCTTCCCTGTTGTTGTCTATTCCAGACCTCTTCACGAGGTATTTTTTTCCCCTGTTCCCAACTCATTAAAAACCTTTGGGAACTTAGAAAAGATCTCTCAGACTCTTCTATAAAATAACCTTTAACACTAACTTTTGTGATGATCCACTTTGCCATCTTGGTTGACTTTGCCTTCCTTCTTCCTTCTGAAGTGTGTTGGGGTTTGTGGAGGAAACCCAATGGACTGGCAGTGTTTGTGCAGGACCTTGCCCAAATTGCTGAAACTTCTGCCAGTTCTTTGCAAATATTTGTTGCCTTACGTGGAAACACGTGCCTTAGCTCTATGGGTGTGGAAAGCTTTTAGTATCAGGAGAGACAGGGACAACAACTCTCCTACCTCGTTAAAGCAGCAGAATATAAAAAGCCTTCACACAAATGTGTTAAAAGGAGGCTGTTAGGACCTCTTAAATAAAGCCTCCACTATAATTAGAGTGAAGGAGGCTGTTAAAAACATTCATTCCCATCATGATGAAAGTGGGCTAATGCAAACATTGGTGCAACCCCCACTGTCACACAAGCAGAGAGTCCTGCAAAGCCCCGCAGGAACCTCCCCATCCCCACAAACGTGCAGCAGACAGCCAGCATTTCACAGGAGCCTTGCTCACCATAATAAAAGCAAATTAGCCAGGCAAATACCACAGGCATCTGTCAGTAGAATCTCTGATCTATTTTGAGTAACTTGGAGCATCTTGGTTCCCAACAGCCATCTTGACATGTGGCTGCACTGTAAATTGCTCGGGGAAAAAGCCAGGCATTTAGCAGTCGTAAAAGAAAAGGCTTCCTGCTGCTGCTGGGAAGGGTTTGCTGCTCCCCACGCTCCATTTCCGTGCTCCTGCAGCAGCTCTGCCTCTTGCTGAGCTGCAGGTAAGCCTGTCTCAGCTTTGCTGGCATGTCCGTCTGTCTGTCAGTGTTCCCTTCAAGGAGTGCAGCTCTTCACTCTGGTTTCCATGGCCCGACAATCTTCAGTGACACTTGTGATGTCACCAACCAGTGACAATGGACCTTGCTGCTGGGTGTGGTTTGTGGTGTTTCATCTGCTCCTTCTAAAGTGACAAGGGTCATTTTTCTGAAGTGACCAGGAAAAGGGCAGGTCAGTGGGGATGAGAGGAGAGAGGCAGATTCACTCCTGGTTCCTCTCTCCTGGTTGTTTTCTGGTGGCTTCCTCCTTAACCCATCACTCATGGAGACAAAGTGCCACGAGTGGAGGGACGTTGGCAACTCCCAAATGGATTTGGCATTCCGTTTCCAAAGCAAGAACTAAAATTCCCCATTCCTATCCCAGCACTTACGAAATCTTTCACAATCTTAGCAAAATTGGTAGCAAAGTACTCATCCAGTTAAGGAGCAAGACAATTCTTCATGTTTTGATCAGCTCTGATCCTGCAGGTACAGCTCCCATTTGGTTTGGTGGCAGTGAGTCACTGAGCAAAACCAGACACCTGCCCTGCTTCCCCAGCACCTTGCAGGGCGTTTGTGTCCCTTCTACACCCTCCTCCTGCTCAACAGGAATTATAAATTATTATATCTGCATAAGTTAATGGGCTCCTTATTGCTAAAATTGCTGGTGGGTGACAGGAAAGCACTGCCTGTGTTGTTACACCAGTCCCTGTGTGTTGTATTAATTGATTGTAGAAAAACATTGGATTCCAGTGGTTATCAGAGGTCAATACTTATTCTAGTGGACCCCTTGATTTTATCTGGTGTGGAAGAGGAAAAGAGCGGTGAAGTTAAAACCTAATGCTTAAAAGTGGCCTGCTTTCAATTGTGAATTTTGCCACTGAGCTTCCTCAGTGACTTGGTGTTACTCCGTTCCACAAAACCTTGGTTTTCCTGTCCAGGAAATAGTTATTGTAGCTTTTTCTTACAATTCCTCCTTGTCTGAGATTCTGGGGTTCAGTACTCACAGTGTTTCGTGTACGAGGAAGATCCTAAATGGGCTGAAAGTTGATGATTTAGTGCAAATATTTCCCCCAGTTTGCTTTGAAGGTGATTCAGTGGCTGGAACGCTGCTCCTGCTCTGTTGAGCAACTATTTCGGAGGAGCTGTTGCTGTTTAGGATCTCATTTCTTTCCACTGTAACTTGTTAGTAAACAGAGAGTATCGACTGCTGCTGGTGGTTATCAGTGAGTTACTGCTCTGGGTTGTTTTGTTCAGCTCCAGCTTTGGAAATGCCTCTTTTCTCTATTCCCTAATTGGATATCAGTCAGAAAACAACCCAGCCTTGGGAACGTGAGATTTTAATGTGCAGTGAAAAAGTACCTTGAGACTGAGGCCTGTCACTAGAACTCATCTGGAATTGCTTACCACGGAGTAAATTTACTAGAAGCTGTGCTTAATACTGGAGTTTAAAAGGTGGCACCTAAAGAAATCCTCTTAATGTCTCAACAAGCTGATGTTGACAAGTTCTTTGCATTAAGGACTTATGGCAAAGTCCAAATCCTTCCTCAGTGCGTTAGACAAATAATTATAGGGAATTTTTATCTGGATTCTTTGCTCTGAGGTATCCATTCATAAAATATTTACAGTAACTGCAGAGAAAGCAACAATCAGTTCGAGAGGGTTTTTTCTTCCTTTCTTTTTCTTCTCTCTTCTCAGAACTGTAGGAATGAAACCTAGGCTTTAAATTTTTAGCAGAGACATTTCCTAGGAGAAATTGAATTTTTTTTCCCTGTAAACTTAAATAAATGCAAGAAAACATGGAGAATCATACCCAAGTCATCACTGTGCTCAGAGGGTATTTTTTGCAGCTCACTCCCACTTTGTGTCATTTTCCAAAGTCTCATGCCCAGAATGTTATGAGAGCTCCTAAAGATGTCAAGTGACCACTCAGCACCTACCGGGGCCCACAAACCTTTATGGAAGTCAGCAAGTTCAGCACTTGGCTGGGCTTTAAGAGCAGCCTGTGATGGGAGATTGCCAAATTGGCCAAATTATCCTGATTTTGAGTCTGAAGTGGGGAAATAACATGGAAAAAGTGCCTGTGGTTTGGAGGAGCTCTGTTCAATAATGATTTAACCATTTAAACCACATCCTATTTAAAAAAAAATTAATTTCTTTTTATGAAGTGCATGATGCAATGTTTCATCTCCTGAACATCTCCATCAGAATCAGAAATGACTCATAATTATACATGTGTGCATGGTTGTCTATTTTTCAGTTGGGTATTGGTTTAAACATTATTTAAGAATTTTGTAAATATTTAAGCCAGTAGCATCAATTCATTTTCTGGATTTAAATTTTTACTTTTCATTGGTAGCTACATAAACTCTGACAAACATTCCTGAAAAACCATTACTATTTAAATACAATTCCATGGCTTGTTGGTATTTTTCAAATACACATTAATTTTGTATGGTGCCTCATTCTCTGTTTTGAAAAATAACATTGATGGAAAGTAGTTGAATGCTTGGGGTGCTTTTTAATTATTTTGGATATTTTTTTGGGACAAAAGTAGCAACATATTTTGAAAACTACTATTTAGATAAATACAAAAGCATGCATTGGGTGCCTCGTCTCAGTTATTTTGCATTGGAAGTTTAAAGTGCAGATAGAGATGGAATATTTAAAACACATGATTTAATTAGGGAACATATTGAATGAACACACAAATACATGTGTTAGAGAATGGAAACACTGAATCTGACCTGGATTCTTAGCTGAGGTATGCAAACAATTCCTTGGGAAAAAAAAGAGGAAAATTCACTCTTCTACCTATTTGCTTAAATATTTTTTTTCCCCAGCAAATTATTTTGCTGCCTAATTTATCAAGCAAACAGTGTTAGTTTATAGCCAGGAATGAGGGAGTCAGTGTGAATAATGATAATAATGATAATGATGATGATGATGATGATGATGATAATAATAATAATAACAATAATAATAATAATGATGATGATGGTGATGATGATGACGATGATGATGATGATGATGATGATGATGATGATGATGATGTTGGGCTTGGTGGTTTGGATTTTTCACAGAACCAGACGTTAATTTAGCTACTACTGGATTTCCCAAACATGAGTGTCTTTGTTGCAGGTGTGTTCAGAATGGTCCAGAGGAAAGGCCCTTCCTGTCCCAGGGCACTTCCAAGAGTTTCTAATTTCACATGATATAAACCCATAAAAAATGTAGAAATTCTCCTCTTGCTCAGCTCCCAGAGGTGCCAGTTTGGCCTGGAGTTACTTTGAGCTGTATGTAAACTTTTATTCGTATTTTTTGAGGGAGTAGATGTTGGGTTATGACTGAAAAGAATGAAAGCACTGAGGGAAGCGGCCATCCCCAATTAATCTTGTGCCTCTGGGTTTCCCACTGCTCGTGGCTGTGGCCATTCCTCTCCCCCAGTGGCAGCCCGGTAACGAGGGGGGAGGCACAGCCAGGAGCTCGATTGTTCTGGATGAACTCTCAGCCATCCTCCGGGAATTCTGGTACCTTGACCTCCCTGACCCTCAAAGTGCTGAGTGTGGAAAATGGGAAGTCTCCACGGACCTCAATATGCACAAGATGTCAGAAAAATGCAGTTCTTGGAAAACTGTACCTTTATTTTAAGGTTGCATCTTTGTGCTAACATTACAAGTTTTCCTCCTTTTTGTTTGGTTTTGTCCCCAAATGCATGTTTTCCTTTTTTTTTCTTTTTTGTTTTGTATCCTTTCAGTAATGTTCACATTTTATTGCATTTTCGGGTGTTTGCAGCTGTCCCAAGAGAAGAAAAAAAATGTGAGAGAGGATTTTTAAACACAGTTACATCGCAAAATTTTGTTGTGCTCCTTCTCCCGCCTCCACCACGGGGCTGGGATCTCTTTTAATAATCTCTTCCTCACATTCAGCCAAAAATCTCTGCTGAACTTGAGTAAACTTCCTACAGCTCCTTTTGGGCTCATTAAGGGCTGAGCTATATTTCAATTTTGATATTTGGGTGTTTCCTTGGCAACAGGTTTTTTTTCATTTGGACGTGGGGCAGGTTATGGATCCTTCGCTTGCTGCTCTGAGTTCCCAGGGATTGTTTGGGATGGGGGAGCCCGGGCTGGGGCTGGACAATAACAGGGCTGATTGCAGAGGGGCTGCTCGGCACCGATGGTGCAATTTCTGGGTTCATAAGCACTTCCAGATCTTTTCTGCCAGTATCCAGAGATGTGTATGGTGAGCAGACAACTCGCAGAAAGTTTAGTCAACAGTTTAAGATTTCAGTTCCCGAGCCAAGGTTTAATTTTTTTTCCCTCCCCCTCCTCTTTAGAGGACAGAAGGGTGTATTTGATTTACAGTTTCTATAGTGCACCTCTTCAAGGCTTGGGTTTGTGTTTTTCTTGTTTTTTTTTTATCTAATCTTTTTTTTTTAATGAACACACCTGCCCTCCCTCTTAGTTCACTGCAAGTGTATTCTCTCCTTTTTCCCAACACGATGCATAATGCTGGGCATGGATTTAGGAGTCGAAAATAAAAGTTCAGCTTAGGCTGGCTTGAATAAATTAACTTCTCACTCTCCATGCTTTGGTTTCTGTATCTTGAGGGAAAACTCCCAGATGTTTAGGAGGAACTGAGACTGGATTTTGAAGGAGTTTAAATGATTTGCTGTTGCAAATGAGCCCCTTATCTCAGCACAGATGCTGAGGCAGCAGCACAGGCCAGGCATTGTCCTGGATTTGCTAAATTATTATCAACATTCCCTGGTTCTTGATGGGATTTCATTAGTGGGTCTTGGAGCTTCTTAATAGAGGAGGTGCACTGTTTTTTTAATTTAAATACTCTTGACATGGATGATGGGGCTTGGTTTTTTTAAGATGCTGTTCTTGATGAGGTGTAATCGCTTAGACATGCCAAAAAAATTCTTAATGAACAGAAGACATCAGCACACATAACTAATATAGTTAAAAATATATGTACTGTATCCACAAAATTCTGATCTTTTGCTCTTGAAACAGAAATAATTCTTACTGTGTCTGGTCTGCTACTTGAAAATAAAAATACAGAAGGATGCTGAAGAGTAACACCTTTTTAAGGGATACGGGAAAAGCAAAGGGGGTTCTTTCTTTACCATGGTCACTTTAGACCTTTGTGAAAGTTTAAATCAAAACTGCCTCTCTTTTTCAGCCACTTCAGCATTGTCAAAGCAACGAGGCCCTAACGGAGAAAAATCAGGTTTATTGTTCTCCACTAGAAAAATAACAAAATACATTCAAAAGTATTTTATCAAATGAGCCTTAAAAAAAAAATGGAATCCTTAATTCCTGCAGACTAAATCCTTATTTACCTGAGAGACCAAACATCTCCAGTGGTGGTTTTCTGGTCTTCAAGGTAAATAATGAACCCTTTACAGAAGTGCTTACTTAACATCCTTAGCCGAGGTCCCTCCTGGCTCCTCGGCGTAAATTACGTGTTTTATGAGGCTGGTAAGAATTAAACACAGAAACCAACATTTAAATAACATGGGGAGGGTTATGAGAGTGTCTTTGCACTCCCATCTGTGCTAAGTGGGCCTGAGCCTAAAGATGAAAAGTTCTGGCAGGAATTATTTATAGCTCAGATCATTTTGTCTTTGCCTTTTCCATACGAGCCAGAATTTGTTACTATCAGCCTTAACTTTCAATTTCCTGGGCTTTGTCAGCTTAAGCCAGACACTTAACCTCATTCAAAAACTTTTTTGTTTATTTAACTTTTTTCAGATTTTATGAAAATTTGAAAAAAAAGACTTGGCTCAAACAATATTGAAGAGCAAAGTTATTTTTCACTTTTTTGAAACAAAAGGAAGGTGAAAAATGCTGATTATTTTCCCACTACTTCTCCAGAGAAAAAGGGGAGTTTGAGGCAGGAAAATGGCGTGGCTGAGTTTGACTTTGCAAACACAATTCCAAAATCCAGATGTATAATTGAAGTCAGTGAGTCAGAAAACTGTAAATATTGCAGCAGACTCCAGCAGCACGAAGGCTGTTTATCTGGGGCTCAGAGGCAGCAGCAAAGACAAGATGAGGGTTTTGTTTTTGGTTCAGGAATCTTCAGCAAGTGTGACACACACACGAACTTACCAGGTTTAGTGAGAGATTTAAAATGCCAACCACCATTTGCCTGCAATCATTTTTCTTGCAAACTGCTCCTTCTGGACTTTGCTACCATATCATTGAGGGTTCATAAATCAACACTCAGAGCCACCAGTGGTGTTTGCATCCTGCCCTGGGATGTTCCTGGGGGTTTTCTCTCAGGAACCCTTTTTTGGAGGTGTGAGATTTCCACCTCCCAGCTCTTCGTGCATTACAAACACCCCAAGAGGATGCAACCAATAAGTTATGGAATCATGGAATAATTTGGGTTGGAAAAGATCTTAAAGTCCATCTTTTTCCACCCCTTGCCATGGGCAGGGACACCTTCCACTAGGCCAGGCTGCTCCACTCAAACCACTGTGGGTACAGTTGAGCTGAAGTATTTTAGGAAACTTCCTATCAGCTTTCCATAAATCTTGGTAAATCTGGAGAAATTGCAAATTAAATCAGTTGTGGGCATGGAGCCATTTTTACACCACTGGAACGTGCTCGTGCTGGTGAGGGAGAATGTCTGTGGTGAAAAAAATCCTGATTATACACGGCCTGTAACTGCCAGGAGTTCTTGGAATAAAGAATGGGAAGAGCAGCCATGGGGACAACACAATATCGGTGTCAGCTCTGGGTTCAGGGGCATCTTGTAGGTTATTTTTGTGGCCCTGAAAATCTGAGGTATCTCAGGATGTGTGTAGAGTCCAGAAAGATTTTTTATAAAAATAACTAAATAAGCTGGGTTAGAAAAGCCAAGCCTTTGCCTCATGCACCTCAGTTCCCCACCTTGGAATGGAGATCCTACCACCTATGAATGGAGAAATACAAATATTCCTGCAGATACTGAGGACAAATACAGATATTCCTACATATTCTAAGGAGAAATGGACAAATAATGATGGTTTTTTAGAGGATTAATGGTATTCTTTCCACTGCAGTGCTCCCAACACTCCATTCTGGCTGGAAGGGTTGCGGCAGCGGGGACTGTGCTTCCTCTGGAGTTTGCAGGATTTAGGGATTCACAGCAGGATCCTGCCCTCTGATGAGGGATTTTCCAAGCCACAAACTCAGATGGGGCAAAACCAATTCCCCCAAACCTTTCCTGAGAATGGAAGTGCTCCGAAAGCATTCCCAGTCTGTGCTTTCCGTGGAGGTGTCAAAGTGTGAGAGAAGTGACCCACAAGCGGTTCTGTTTGTTGTGGGCTCTTTCTGGGGGAAGGAGAGCAACTCTTCCAGTTTGCAAGTCTGAGGAGAGCTTAATTAAACCGATTTTCTGCTACTTAAAATACTGCTCCACCTGCTTCTGTGGGGCTCGGAGAGGCTCCCGCTCCCAGAAGGCCCTGGCAGATGGGGGGAACTGGGAGGAGAGACTCAGACTTGGTTTTTATTCATCCAGGCTCCTGAGTCTTCAGATGCTGTGTTTGGATTTAAATATACAGAAATAAAAGTGGAATTTAGGTGACTTTCATGGGGGAAATTCCCAAATAATAGCAAATTCTGTATATATTTAAAAAATTTATTTCTTATCCAATAACACTTTGGATGTTTCATGCTGTGTTTATTGTTTAGTTATTCACAGCTTTTTAAAAGAGTTGTTTGACGATTATTTTTTCTTTTTTTTCCTTTTTTATTCTGGGATCTTTATATAGAAAAATGAGTTTGGAGAAGAAGACAGCAAAAGGAATAAAAATTTAATAAAGCACTGTCTTTCTCCCTCTTGCCCAACCATAGGAAAAATGTATGAGAGAGGGCACCCTTGATGGCAAGTTTCGTTCATTTAAATTTTAAAAAAGTAGTATTTCACCAGCTCTGATTTTAGAAGAAATTGTTCTTTGTACAGCCCAATCTTCTGGTGGAATTTCAGCGTCATGATGCAGCATGATAAGCATTATAAATAAGCATTGTATAATATTTATTTATTATACTGCAGATAATAGTAATAATTCGGTGAGTGTCTGGCACAGGTGATCGAAGCCATCTGGTGCGATGCTGAGGAACTGCACCGGTGTGATCCCGATCCTCAGCATCCCGGTGACCCCCAGGAAATCATGGAATTCTGCTGGAGAGGTCGAGGAAAGGGCTGCCCTTGGTCTGCTCTTCCCATTCCCAGCCTGGGGGGAGCAGGAAGGAAGTTCTGGGTTCAGTCCCGAGAGTCTGGCTTGACTCCAGGAGGGCAAGGACTTCCCAGAGGGTGCCAGGACAAGGATTTCCCACAGGATCTGTGGGTGAGGAGATGCTGCTTTGGGACCCTTGGAAACTGGTCCAGACCCTCTGGCACAGTCCCTGAGGATTTACAGGGTTGGTCACCAGCCAAACCAGCACCCAGGCCGAGCTGCCCTGACTTTAATGGAGCTCCGTTATCTGCAGCGTTACCACACCCTGCAATAAACTGTTAATTACTCTAAAAGCTCATTAACATGAGTAGTTCCATGTAAAGCTGGCGGGGACGCCCCACATGCTGCCTTCATGCGAAATATTTGCAAGGCAGTGTCCTGATATCAAATTGTCCCTCTGGTTCCTGTCCTGTCTCTTTAAGGCAAATGTTCCTCTTGCCTGGGGGATGTGTGAAAATTTGGGGCGATTTCTTTCTCCTTTTTTTTAAAGTTCCTTTCCTATAGTGCTGTGGCCTCTTTGTCTTCTCCTTGGTTCAGCCTCCGCAAAAGATTCCCAGGCTCCTCTTTCCCCTCTGTTCTCAGCAGTGATTTAATAAATACATTTCAAAATCACTTTTTCCTTTCTCCTCCACCCAGCTGCCAACTCCCACCCCCAGAATGTGCGTCTGAATGTGAACTGAATTTGCATCCGCAGGCACTGATAGCTCTGATTTCACCAGAACTTAAGATGATCTGGACGTTTTTATTTTAAACTAGTTCCTTTCTTTATTCCTGTTTTCTCTTCTCCCACTGCCTGTGTATTTTGGATTTGGGGTAAAAGTCCATCTCGCAGCTAGAATGTGAATTAAATATTAGACTGTGGAGAAAGGGAAAATCTGGGTGACCAGGTCACAGTTACCACTAGATACTGTGCTAATTATTTTGCCAAAACCTGCTGGCACTAAATAGAATTCCCTAAATTCCCCAACCAAATTTGCTCAGTGGTACAGTAAATATTTTCGTTCTTGTTGCTTAACATTTAGCAGCAGGATGCTCGAATGCAGTGGGACTGCCTGATATGTGTGTGCAGCTCTGCTTTCCAGTGCTTGGATATTTATGGGAATTTTCTGCTTCTGAGACCTCAAATTCAATTTCCATTGGCACTGATCTATGGCAATTCCCATGGATTTCTGTGGCACTTACAGCACAGATTCTCTGAATATTTCAGTGGAGCACTGGAGGACAGGGATTTCTGTTTTCCTTCCACTATCCCAGGTTACTCCAACCTGGCTCTGGACATTTCCAGGGATGGGGCAGCCACAGCTTCTCTGGGAATTCCATCCCAGCCCCTCACAGGGAGGAATTCCTTCCCAATATCTAATCACGCTGCACCACAAGGCTGCAATCCTCAAATTTTCCTCTCCCTGGACTGCTTTATCTGGTGTTATCTTATCTTTACTTTAAACTTCCTTTCGCTTCTCATACGCAATAAATTTAGATCCAATTAATGTGTAACAAGGAATTAAATAGCAAAGTTCTTGTCTTCTGTTCATTCATCCCCGTGGCTGTAATGAGTGCAATAAAAATTCATGCAAAGGAAGGAGTGGTTTGCTCTGAATAAACCTGGGACAGAACATGGCCCCAAGATTCCTGCATTTCATGTACTTTTAAAACCTGCGTTTGTAAGTTGGTCCTGCTGCCCCATTGGTGAAGAGCAAAAGCATTAAAGACCTGAATATAAGTGAAGTAATGCAAGACAAGATCTGTCAGCACAGGCTTTAATGTTGCTTAACAAAATATGTTACAGTAAATCTTTATAGACTCTATAAGTACGTTGAGTTCCAACAAAGTAAACCAAAGTAAACATTTCTCTTATGGGAAATTAAATTCCATGTGGTTAGTGCAGAGCCATGATTAATTCAGAGGCAATGAGAATATAGTAAAGTTATTGACTGTCTGAGAAACAATTTAATGTCAGAGAGAAAGAGGGGGGAAAAAATAAAAAGTTTAAACACCAGATAGTAGGAGGAGAAAAATAGAAGTTGAGTTTCTGATCTTTAATTATAAATGAAAGCATTGATGCTGTAGGTATTAGAGGGGCATCAATTATTGATAACAAGCTCGCTGCAGTATTAGGGAGGAATTCTTTGCACTGAAGATCCCACTCTGAGGGGATGTGTGTGTGAGCACACGAGTGTGAATTCCCTCTCTGCCTTCCCCAGGAACAGCGAGACTCCGAGGGCTCTTGGACAGCAGCCTCAGCCCCAGTGCTCGGCTTCATGATGTTCGTTTTAACTTTAAATGATTTTTAATATTCCACATATGGTTTCATGGTTTTAAGCCTCCTCACTGGGAATGAACGAGGCTGTGGTATTATGATGAATAGTGGATCAAGTCCAGGAACACCCACTTGCTTCCCTACATATCAAACATGTGGCGCTCCCATTAAATATGGGAATCTCCCTGGGGATTAGGGTTGTCCTATCTAATCCAGTCCTATTTTGTTCCCCCGACCCGAATTGAGTAGGATGCATTGTTCCCATACATTCTTCTTTTAATTAAATGCAGTAGATACGTCATGTCAGTGAAACACTCCAGGTCTGTTTTTACATCTGTAGCCATTTTCTCCTCCTGTACTTCCATTTGCCTTCTTGGAAACAAACTCTCCATTAAATACAGCCTTGGATTAGTTGATTGGCTCTGTGTGTGTGCTGCCAGAACAGTTCAAATAAAAACCTTAATGTTGTTTGGTTTGGTTTTTTTTTTTTTGCCTATGTAAAACTAGACCATAATGTCACAGAGACACTGCTCCTCTGAGAAGCTGGAGAAATCTCAGCCTCCAAATTACCTGTGTTTGTTTTGCTAAGTGGATGGGGTTTGCAGCAATCGCATTGAGCCTTTTCCACCTTGTTCCTGCTCTAATCCCTGCAGGAATTAGCACGGCGGACACCAGACTTGGCTTGTTTTGTAGATTTGCTGGAATAATGTGGTAACTGATCCAGTGGATACAAAGATGCACTGTTATTTAAAATAAAAACCCTCTCTGAGTATATGCCAGGTAGATTGTCCAGGTTTGAAAACTGATCTCCTTTTAAAAACCCAGCATTCAATTATTATTTTTAAAATGCTGGATTACAGCTACAAATTCTCTGGAGGTTAAACCAGAGCCTTATTATAAGAGGAACTACAAGTAAACATTATTAATTATAAAAAAAAAAAATTGCTTAAATTAGGTTTTTTTCACACCTGCTTCTTTCTTAATTAGCTCGTAGTCCACATATTTCAGTCAGTTGAACTCTTTAGTATTTATTCAAGCATACTTGACATTAACATACTGTTTGATGTTTGATATCCTGAGTTTTTAATTTAACCACATGACAACAAATGGTATTTATGAAATATCAGTGAGCTGGAAAAATATCCTGTGTTGCAGTCGTGTGCTGGAGTTAGCTGAAAGCTGCTTCCTCTCGGAGGTTTAAGAAGGACTTAAATGCACAGGGGGAATTTGTGCCTCGTGCTGATACCCCTGGTTTTTATCCTTAGCAAGATTTCCAGGCTGCGGGGGGTGCAGAGCTACCAAGAGGGAAGCAGACTCGATCTGGGAGGGGGGAAGAACCACCAAAATACTTTCAAAATGATGTCATAACTTAGAGGTTTCTTACAAAATGGGAATTTGTTCTGACACACGAGTCACCAGCAAAATATGTGGCATCTATTTGTCTGGGTTTAGTCATGTTGCTACATTTATTTAGATTGTGCCTTCACCACCTTCTGATAATTTACAGTGATATTTACAGTTATTTGCATCAAAATTTACCCATTTGTGTCCCAGCAGTGCTGGGAGCTGGCCTGGCTATGTATGGTGCTGTTCACCACAGTCCCTGCCAGAGAGAGAACTCGCTTTTAAACCAGATTGTACAAACACAGAGCCCAGAAACCACAGCAGCCTGTGGAACAACTTCCTGAGGACTTCACAGCGGGGCAGTGGCAGCACCAGGATTAGTGCATATTCCCTAAATCCCCATCTGTTACGGCAGCATTTTACCACGGATTTTTTATTTATTTATTTCTTATGTGGGCAGACTGAGGTATGGAGTGCCCAGCTGGACTTTTTTTGTTGCTGGGGACAAGCCCCGGTCCCTCAGCTGGTCCTCGGGTGCAGCTTTGGCGTGGGGCTGGCTCAGCCCCTCTGTCTCCAAGTGAATAATCTCACATTAGTAATTCCTGAGCTCGTGGCCAACGATGACGGTGCCGAGAACTGGCCAGCGTTAAACTTGCAAAAATTATTGCCAAAATCTTGATACCTGCTGTGCTGGGCTTCGTATGTGATCTCTGCAAGGGTACAGGGGCTGGCTGGGCTGGGGTGAGGGTTTCAGTGAAGGGTGGGGGGAGATGTGGCTAATTTGGTAAATCTGCTGCAGATTCTCTTGTGCGAGTCTTGTCCTCCTCAGGCGCTTTCCTCTCTGACAGCAAAGTTTGCTCATTTTGCTGAATGGCTCTTACATTAAGCAGAACTTGGTGTTTTCAACAGAGCTGTGCTGTTAATCAACTTCTTAGTTTATTCACTAAAATATTTCAGAGATCACAAATGAAAAGTTTTGAAATACTAAACCCAGGAAATTTCAATCTGACTGAAGATTAGAATTTTTCATGATTTTGAGTCTAAAAACTGAATTCTGTCTTAAAACCAAACCCCTTATTTTAAAAGATGATAATAAAACATTTTTGCACTCTTAATGCCCTTTCTCCTTGTGAAAAGTGTAACAGATTGTAAATCTTTTGCTTTTTGCATTGCACATTGAAACTCGAGGTGTGATTCTGTATTGGTAAAAATGCTGTTAATCATGATGATGACATTTTTAGTTTTTTTCTAAGCCATGTGGTTAGAAGATTAAAAGTGCAAAATTTTTGAGGATAAATATCTATCACTTTTGTGATCCTTACTTCTGGGTCAGCAGGAACGACCCAAATTCCAGTAGGAATATCCTTCTGATGAGGAAAAAACTGGTATAACACCCTAGCTTCAGGTTAATACTAGTTTTTTTTTTTTAAAAACCTTGCTGGTTGTTTTAGCAGACACAAGTTTACACGTGATCTTGATCACCAGTAAATCACTTTATCTCCAGCCATGTGGCTGTGTGAACACACCTGTGTTATCCCTGCCTGGCTGCTACTCCAGTTTGACAGCAGGGACTGGCTCTTTCTGTGCCATTTAAATGCTGATCATTAATAAAAGGAGGCAATAAAAGACTATTTTTGCTTGCACCCCATATCTCAATGGCCCACACCAGGAGACGCTGCTGGGGTGGGGCTGGGCCGGGCTCAGGCCGTGCTGTGTGACAAATGAAGCGTGTAAAGAAATATTAAACACGGGGGTTAGAGAAAATCCCTCATGTTAGAGGAATGTTCTGAACTGAGGACAATATCTTCATAAGAATAAATGGGAGACAGATGCATGGATTGCAAGGGGCAGGATAAATCGTGTGGAGAGGAAGCTCGGGTTTAGTGTTCACACTTGTTAGCAGGTCAAGATAACAGGAGAGGGGATGAAGCTTTATTTAGAGTCACTGGAGCTCATTCATACAAAACTGCATTGTCTTTGCTGGGATCTTCAGTCTGTGTCTTAATTAACACGGGATAAGGATGCACTTAGCTGGAACTGTGACTTCTGAAAAGAAAGCTGATGTCAGTGGAAGCCTTTCACTGACCTTGGCTGACTTGGTCTGGAACGTGGGGTTGGAAGCTCTGTCAGGGTGCCTTTGACACACCAATGTGGGTGAAAAACTCTGGGATTAGGGATTTAGGAATAGAATAATTGCTCTGAAGAGTTTCCAGTCCAAACAGAGAGAAGAACAAGTATTGACCTTGAGGAAGAGGTGGCAGCATTGCAGGAGAGATGAACAGGAGAGCTCAAACCAGTCCTGGAGTGTTGCTGTGATTCATGAAACCCACACTGCACTTCACACCCTGTTTGACTGTCTGGTTCAGAGACACATAGAGAAAACAGTTTTTCCAAGGCTTACCCTTATCCCTGGCCTGCCAGGCTGTGTCACTCCCTGTCTGGAAGCTGAAACCTCACTTTATTCTCCTCATAATTACAACTTGTCTCTGGCAGGTGAACTTGGCCACACGACTGTTGCCTTTGGGCAGAGCTCGTGGAAGAGCTGTGAGAGGCAGTGTCAGCCCCCAACACTGCTGGGAAACGTGGAAACAAGACCAGAACTGTGAAAAACCACGCTGCTTTTAAAATTTGCTATTATTACTTTGAATAGAGCAAATAAATAAATAAATAAATAAAAAGGCAATGTAGCAAAGTTTGCAACACATCTCTGCCATAAAAGCTTCCGAGGAGGCAACACTGGCTTTGAAAGGCTGAGCTTTAACACCAGTGCTGCTCCAGCCAGGGACAGAGAATGTGTTGGAGCACAGTGCACACTTTGGCCTGAAATTTTTATCTGTGTCTGGGCGTATTTTGAACCTAAGTGTTGCTTGAGTTCTCTCTCCCACAGGGAGGTCAGTGAGAAGATTAGGGGAGAGGGTGGGATTCTGCCAGCTGCAAAACCAGCAGCTCCCACCAAAGTGAGATACATGAAGGTCCCCCTCAGAATTAGGTCCTCTCCTATCTGAAAAGGAGAAGAAATATTTGAATAATGGTGGTTCACTGTCCAAAGTTCAAATCTACAGTCATTAAGTTAAAGGGAAAGGCCCAAGTCTAAGAAGGGGCGAAGGTTTTGAAAGCTGCAGGTTGAAATTCTGAATTATGCCAGAGGGGAAAGAACAGAAGGACCTAATTCTGCCATTACTCCTTGGGTGCAGGAGTTATTTTGGAGAGGGGGTAAGGCATGGGTGCTGCAAATAGTGATGCCAGGAATATTTATTTAAGTTTAAAAGTCCTGAATAAAATTGCTTATGGAGTGGTCAGCTCCGATAAAAGTAGAAAAGACCTAGGGAGAGGTGGAGAGGTTTGTGAGGATGCTTTGAAAGAAAATATATTGGGATTGCTGGAATGAGCTGACCTGGAGGAAGGAGGTGTTAAGGAGAAGCTGATCTAGAAGAAGACGACGATTATGGAAGAAAGGCACCAAACCCAGCAGTCATGAAGGGGAGATCCAGCTCTTTCCATTTGCAGCTTGAGGGAAACATTTCCCTTGTAACCCTGGTTTGTTTAGAGCTACTTTTACCTCAGTTTCTGGTCCTTTCCCTCATCCTCTGTCATCTGTTGGTGCCTGACACCTGCTTAGGGTGAGTGGAAGCACTGGGACTCTGCTTCCCATTTATTAACAGCATTTCCTTTATGTGTGAAAAGGGGAGAGACTTTTTGCAACCCCCCCCGAACAATTCTGTGTAATTTAGAACCTAAAAAGCTTTTTTACTCTGGACAGTTTTAGTGAGAACTTCAGTTCTGCTGCAGCTCAGCTTTTGGGCTCCACCTGCATGAAACACACCCTTAAATGAGCCACTGAGAGGATGACTTTTCTTTAAAGACCACAATCCTAATGCCAGATTATTCCACATGTCCAGAGCCAGATCAACAGACCTGTGTAAACAAGACACCACAGACTCTCTACTTGATTTTTTTTTTTTTAAATTATTTTCAACCACTAAAAAAAATGTATAAAGAGGCTACTTCAGATTCTGCAGAAGTAATAATAAAACCAGACCTAATGGGTCACCATATGTGGAGAGGAGTTCTCTTGGGTCTTAGGATATACACTTAGAGAGTGAAGTAAAGAAAAGGAAAAAAGCAGTAATATTGGCAACTGTTGTTAGGTAGTATAAACAATAGCCAGCCATTGGCTTGGAGCAGAGGATCAAGTTCCAATAGCACTCAATAGGGAGCCTTCCTTAAAAAATTAGAAGAAGCTGGGTTGGAGCTGGTCCATGCTGGGAATGGCAGAAGAAGCAAAAACAAGAGTAAATGAATGGAAATTAAGCAGCAGGAAATGGGGATTTGGCACAAGGCTGGAATTTGAAACTGCAGAGAGGTGTCAGTGATAAAGGTTGGATAGAGTTTCTGGCCAAAAACAGAAAGAAAAAATGCAGATGTGTTCATTGAATAAAGTACAGATGTAGAAACAGGCAGAGGGGGGCTGATGGGGAGAGAGGAATAAAGAAAAGGAAAAAAAAAAAAAGAAAAAAGCCGAGGGGAAATAATGCTGAAAGTAGGTGCATTCATGTTTAATGTTTTTTTGGAACAATTTTTCTCTGTGAGTCCGCAGAGAACGACAGGTCTGCGCTCAGCTCGATCATTGCATTCTGCAGCGAGCAGATTTTTGCATTTAACTTATTCTTGCCCCTTGTGTGTTTTGGCCCCACATTCCTTTGGATTGTGCACTGTTCCACATCGAGGTGCGAGGTGGGCTTGGGGACCTGTTCATTTATCATCTGACAGAATCTCTTCAGGAAGAGGAGCTGATGTCATTGCTGGGACTACGGTTTATGTTCTGGACCTCTCATAAAGAGCCTGGGATGTAAAGTCTTCTGTGAAGGTTTTTATTGGTGTTATCATTTTCTCAATTGTTTTTATTCCTTCCTACCTCTCTACAGTGGAGTATTTATGCTTAACTCCAGGCATATGGCAGCACAATCAAAATTTATCATGTATTATTTAAATAAGCCCACATTGTGGCAATTGACAGTGGGTACGTTCTTGCTAATTACAAAGTAGGCTGATTTGCTTAAACTGTTGTGAATATGAGCCCATTTCCCCATGCAGTTGGGCAGGCTAATGACAGTTTTGTTTCCCTTTCTGCACTTCATCTGATGAGTGATGCTGTTGTGTTCTTTCCCCAAAGTCCTTTTATGGCCCCGCTGCAGTTGCCTCTGATTTCTTGTGTGGAGATCTGGCTCTCCACTGCCCCAGTGACGAGGGGAAGTCCTGTCACTCCTGCTGAACACCCAGTAAACCCAAAGCTGGGAGCTTTGGAGGCACTCAGCCATTTGTCTCCTATTGATCTGAGCCCATAAAATAAGAAATATTGTCCCAGAAACTTGCCAAATAATCCCATAGCCTGGAGCAGAGCTCAGGGTAGGATCTGGACTTTCTAAACTTAGGCTAGGTTTCAGCTATTGAACCAGTTCCTTCAATGATGTGCTCACAGAGCTGGAGGTCAGGGAATAACCAGTCCAGGGATCAGGCAGCGTCCTCTTTGCAGTGCAGCTGCCTCACCCTGGAGATCCTACAAATAGAATTACTTTTAAGTGATGTCTTGTGCCTTGAACTCACAAGTTTAAATCTGTATAAATATAAAATCTGTTATAAGTGTCGTGGTGGGTTTCTGAAGGGCTTGATCCTCTGCTGACCCCCGTCCTGCGTGTCATTTGCCAAGCAGCGAAGTTGGCATTTTGTGTCTGCTCCACAGTCAGTGTTAATAAATGACCTGCAGGGCTGCATGAGGCCAGAGCTCCCTGCCAACAGCAGCCAAAGTGAATGGCAGCCTTTGAGTAACGTTGGACCAAATCATTCTGTGGCTTATGGATTCACGGTGTTAGACCCTCATCTTATGATTCAATCTGTCCTAGGCCCTGCTGACTTTTTTAAGAGCCTGTCCAGGAAAACTGTTTCCCTGCCCAAGGCAAATGCAAAAAATCAGCTACTGATGTTTTAGGCCTTCCCAAGTGTAAAGGTGGGTAACCCCCTACAAAGGACTGGTTATTTGACTTTTAAATTCAGTGTAAATTTCACAAAGAGGACTTCGTGTATTACTGTGGCACAACACAGGTGAGGGAAAAAAGATATAGAGAAGTTGAGTAAAAAACAAGACATGGAAAGGAAAACAAAACACGGAGAGGTTAAACAACTGCTTTGACAAAGATGGCAGGAAGTTTAATGGAAAAACAAGGATTTAATATGAGAACTACTTACATGGATTTAAATCGGTTCCCTCCCCCTAGCCCTTCTACCAGCAGAGATGCAATGCAATTCATCAAAGTTATACCGATTAATAAAAGGAAAGCTGTGAAGAGACATTAAAGCTCCCATTTCAGGGCTGAAGCCAGCTTCTTCAAGGCTTTATGATGAACTTTCTTGCTGACTTTCTTCCGAAATGGTGCCTGGTGCTGGCTCAGGTGAGAGGCCAAGTTTGAGGTTAAAGGGCCCAGTGTTACTATAAAAGAACATGGAACAGTATAGGATTTGATGTGATGCGCCAATGCTTGTGTTTGCTCATTATCTGTGTTTTTATGCAACCACTGGACAATTTTCTGGTTAAACCCCTTGGTATCTTGTTGGTGCTCAGTGAAACCAGCCCAACCTTCCTGGATTTTTTTTGGACTGACCATATGAATATCTGTGGCTGGATTGTCCTAATGGAAGCTGTGGCAGGTGCTGTCAGCCTCAAGGTCTTGGATCAGGGAGGTGAGGCCAAAATATGGACAGCTGGATTGTCTCTGAGCTCTTTCCTAGACCTTTATGCTTTGTGATATCAGTTTCTACGAAATATTCCAATAGATGTTGTTATCTGAGACTTCACGGGAGCTTAGATCCCCTGATCATGGCAATTAATGAGCCTGGTTTTAGAGAAAGGAAGACCTTAAGCAATCTAAACCAACAATAATAAATAAAAACAGCCATATTACTTATAAGAAATTGACTTTATCTATTAATAAACTCATTGTAGGTTGTTTCCTATTTTATGTCTAATTTTTGCAGTTTAGGACTTGGCCATCTGACTCTGGATTTTATTTTTCATGAAGAGAGAAAATAAATGATACTTTGGCATCTAAGCATCATTTGATATTTAGCTCAAGTATAAAATGCCTCCACTCCAGAAAGTCTTTACTGTCTTTTGAGATCTAGAAGGAATTTGTAGCTTTTTCACAGCTGTTGTTTTGCTCTTAACTATGAGTAGTGGTTGCACAACATTTCCTTTATGTTTCAGAGTATTGTTGAAAAAAATAAAACTGCGAAATGAAATGTGTTTTTAAGGGACACAAAATTTACAGGAGTGTTATCCCAGGTTTTTAAGCAGCATCTGGCCACCTTCTTTATTCTATTTCTCCATTTCGGCTTCATATCTCATCCCCTCTCCCCCCACCCTTCCCTCTATGGAATCTTTTAAGTGTAGATGCTACTTACATGCCTAAACAGCTGTAAAACTACCAGTGCAAACCCCCTGGAAATGCTGAACAGATGTGCAGGGGTGGGATACACATCTGGGCAGCAGTGTCACCACATGGGAGCCTGGACCCTTCACCCTCTCCCCTCCCTGGGAGGGCAGAGTGAAAAAGGGCTCTGCTCCAAGGTTTAGCTCCTGCTGCTGAAGCTTTGCACTGGGTAGACTGGGAAGGGAACGTATCCTCATGGAATCATGGAACGGTTCGGGTTGGAAGGGACCTTGAAGCCCATCCAGTGCCACCCCCTGCCAAGGGCAGGGGCACCTTCCACTGTCCCAGGGTGCTCCAAGCCCCGTCCAGCCCGGCCTTGGACACTTCAGAATTCTATTGATAGGGTTTGATCCTAGTCCTGGATTAAAATTTGGACCAGATGAAAGTAACACAGGAGAAATCCTAGAGGATTATGAATGACAAAACCCTGTGGCAACACAAGGCAGAGATGCCAGAAGATGTAAAATTAATGCTTAAACCCCCTCAAACCCTGAGGCTGGGGTTGATGAGATGAACTTGAAGTATAGAAACATCATTGAAAAAAAGGCAAGAAAAAAGCTCAACAAAGCAAGACACAAAAAGGTGAGAAACAAGAGAGGTGTAGAGGGTCGATGTTTAGCGGCTGTTTATCAAATGCTTTGAAAAACTGCATCCGAAGACACATTCCTGCTGCTAAGAACATATAACCACACCAATAATAACCTACAGATTATAGTATTTGGCACATGTCACCCCGAAAGTGTTTTCCAGGAGAGTCACAGGCCCATTGAAGTGCAGCCAGCCC
The DNA here is from genome assembly GCA_013397755.1 of Cnemophilus loriae. NCBI lineage: Eukaryota > Metazoa > Chordata > Aves > Passeriformes > Corvidae > Cnemophilus > Cnemophilus loriae. The sequence goes on along the minus strand of VZTF01006544.1, from coordinate 3,044 downwards.
GAGGGTGGGGGACAGCAATCAGGCAGGCAAGAACTGTCACGTGAGGGCAAAAACAATTCCTCAGGAGAGCACCAAACCCTTCCCAGCTCCACCAAAAATTCACCCCATTAATACCAAGGTCAATGCTGGGCAGACAGGAAGCTGCCTTTCCATGTCTTTCCATCCACATGGAACGTGGTGGGATTGTTGGGGGTGTCCTGTGCAGGACTTTGATGATCCTTCCAACTCAGGATATTTGATGATTCCATGATTCCACCCAGCCTTTCCACCCCTGTGTGCTGTGTCCACACCCTGCACGTAGCACAGGAGAGCAGGTCAAAGGAACTGGATGGACAGTGAAGAGAAGCAGCAATTTACTGAAAAGAAAAATAAAAAAGAAAGGGGAATAGTTTTTGAAGATAGAATATGCTTGGAAAAATCCACCCTTTGATTCATGCTGGCAGGGAACTGGTGTGGGATAGGGCTGCTCTTGGACGTGGTTGGCGCTGCCATCTCTTCTGGGAATCCCCTCGTCAGTGCCCACAGCTGTCTTGTGCCTCTCCGTGCCCCCTGTGATGAGGTTGGGTTATGTTCCCCATCTTAAAGCCCTCTTCCAATGAATTCCTGACTCATTCCCTTTCCACAGACTGTATCCCACACCAAAGATGAGTCAGACACCTCTTCCTAATCACCCACTTTACAATAAAAACCCCCTTTGCTGCCAAGCAGTGGTTTGTCAAGAATCAGCCTGTTAATTTATCTGAGAATGCTGGGTGGGATCTACCTCAGTGACTGAAATGTTTTATCATCCACCAGAATCAGAAATGTTTCCACAGCTCTGTTATTCAGGACATGTGCAGCTCTGACTGTGACAAAATTGATCTCAGTTTTAAAACTCCAGATCTTTGCAACGTGCTTAAAATGATCTGATTGAGTTTGGGCAGTTGTTAGTCTGAGCTGTCTTTGTGTGTGATGGGATTCCTATTTAAGCCCGAATCATCCACTGGTTTGGTGGGTACCCAGTTTCTGGGGACATCCCACTTTCCTGATTTAAATCTATCTGTGAGATTGTTGCCCACAGGATAAATGGGACACGGTGGGACTCACCTCTAAGGTTCTGGGCAGTTTTATTTTATTAACAATGGAGGGAGGTCAAAATTCCCAACCTCTGCTTTAAGGTACATGTAAAATTCTTTAAATCCTATATTTTGTGTGAGATGGCAGAGTGACAGAGTGATGACTGGAGAAGGAGGATGGTGCATTTCCACACTCAAAAATAAGACCAGATTTGCAAATAAGGTTGAGAGGACTTCCTGACCTGCGGGGGTGGCTAATGGGGCTGTTTTTGTGTCGAAACTATGTGAAAACTGCAGCTGTGAATAAGGATGTGTCTGAGCCACAAGGTTTGGATCCATTTCCAGATTCACAGGCATGGGCGTTGGGATGTGAGATTGCAGTCTGAGCTACTCCTTGGGTTGGATCCAGTTTAGACCCTTGTTTTTCTTTTTGAGCTTGTTTGAGCTTGTTTGTTCCAATTTGCAGCCTAAGCTGGTGGAGGTTTGCAGCCCTTGAATTCCCAGTGTGTTGTGAGGGAGGGCAGAATTGTGCTGGAGTGAAGGAATCGTAAATGTCCTTCCGAGGAGGGGTCTGGGTCCAGCAGAAATGTGGAGCTCTCACGTGCCTGATGAAATATTTGTAGGTTGGATGTTAAAGCAGCAAAGCTCTGACTGGGCATGGGGCTTGCATTAAAATTGGAATAATTGCTCCGTGCCTCGTCTCCGTGTGATCCTTGCACGTTTCCCAAACTTTGGATTGCAGTGTGCAAACTGCAATTCCTGCTGCAGGGAAGCTCTGAGGCCGAAGTTCTGTGCAAACCATTACTGCCCCAAACACATCCCTGGAAATGAGCCTGCCTGCAGCAGGAAAGTGGGATTTGGTTCTTCTCCCAAACTGCAGCTCCATCACATCCCCCTGATTTCAGCAGTTTGGCCAAATGTTTAATTACTGCAATTACAAAAGGGCATCGTGCTGCATGTCAATCATCCTGCATGGCAAATGTTTGCACATAACCAAGATTGAGAAGAAAACAAATATACAGGATGTGCATATGTTCTAATTTCAATGTGAAATACTAATCTTGGAGCCTGTTAATGTGCAGCAAGATTGGAGCAACACTTACAGAGAATCCCTCTGAACTGGCTGAGAGCTCCGAGCTGGGATGAGCATCCTTTTGTTGGGAATGTTAAATATGAGTTCTGTGAGTTTTTTGAAGAAAAAGCTCCTTTCTCCAAGTATTTTGACACTTCTGTGAATGTATCTCTAAATTTTGCTTCAATGTGATTTAATTCACCAGAGTAGTAGCTGGAAAAAATATTTATTTCTTCCCTCTTGGAATTCTACTGAGTAAATATCCATAGGATCCTACATGCGAAATTATGATAGAACCATATGGTTTATTCCCAACTGAATATAGGACTTCTGAAAAGGAGGATGGTGGCATAAATTTTTTTCAGTACAACCATCATTGTCTATTTACATCAGTTTCACAAGTATATATTAGGGAAATGAAGCTGTTAAAATATTCCATATTCTGGGTTTTTTTTGAAGGGCCACTGTGGGATGGTGGGAGTTGATTTTGATTTTAAGAGAGATGTTTCTGACAGTCGAGCCTGTGAACAAATATGGAAGAAAAATCTAGAAATGTGTGACTTTTTTTTTCTTGTTGGCTGATATTTGATTCTCTGTCATATCTAATTTTTTTTAATCAAGAGACATCTTCCTGTGCAACTGCTGAAAAATCATCTCTGGACAGTGACACAGTTGCACTCCCACTCCTGTGGCTTTTTTCTCTGTTAAAAACCAGATGATGTCATTAGGGCTTTCTTCCTAATTTTCATTTCTTTCAGGTATTTATTTGGTCCTTTTTAGCTAAAGCTCACCAAGATTCATCTGTTTCTGTAAAATCCTGCACAAGGTTAAGCTATGAGGCATCTTGGTGTGTTTTAAGCCAGGCAGACTTTTTAACAGCCATGTAGCTAAACGGATTTATTTTTTTTTCTTTCTCC
>VZTF01006541.1:0-28730 GCA_013397755.1 Cnemophilus loriae | reverse complement strand
GTGAACCCTCTGTCACTTACTTCCACATTTGTTATTTGCAACAATCTCAATATGTAGGGAATAAAGAGTAGATTCATTTGCATTCACATCATGAGCAGTAATTTTCTTTGGTTTTTTTTGTATTTATGGGGGAGGTCTTTATCACCATTAGTCTTTGATCACAGTTTTGCCTTATAAAACCTTTGTGTAGCTTTGTGGTGGTACAGCCTTTTGTCGTATAATTTCCAAATTATTACCCCTTCTATAACACTTTAGCAACTGATCAAAGAAAGCTTCTTACTCACATAAATAATCCTGAAAGACCCAGGGTGAAAGAGAAAAGTTATTCGTGCTGTTGCCTGTGTTGGTCAAGCTGCTCTTAAAGTAAATCAGAGTTGTGTTGAACAGGAAGAACACGCTTTCAATTATACTATGCTATTTCAGATACTAAGGTCAACTATTGATACATTAGAAATGCAGAACGTTTCCATGACACTCAGCAAACAATGCTATTAAATAGTACACGAAATTCGATACTGTTAAAAACACAAAACTGTGCAGATAGAGAAACATAATGCAGTGCCATTTGTGAAGAGATGGACTCTGGGCTGGCAGTCACCCGTCAGGAGGGAGGTCTGCCACATATTCTGCTTAACTGTGTGAAAATACCAGCTCATTTCTCAGCAGTGGTAGCAGAAGAGAAAATAAGAAGAAACAAGGTCAAGGAAGACCAATTACACCCAGGGACTTAAAAGATAAGGTTTCTAAGATAACCTTGTATAGAAGGAAAAGGGCAAACTACACTTCTGTAAGATGCACCATTTATTGGAAATGTGTATAAAATGCCTTCCCCATCTCAAGAGATAGCCATACAGGTTTGAAACCTGCAGGTGGACCTAAAATCTTGGGATGTATACGTGGAGGTATATGGAATGGTACAAACAAGGCAAGACCCATCAGCCTCAGGCTGGAGGCCCAAGGCAATGCCGGGGAGGGGGCAGGAAGGTGAGCATGCCGCCAGTTTTGTAGAAGTCGAGACAAGGGGCAAGTGCTGTCAGGGACTGCAAGGAAACTGCCTGTCTGCTCCCCCCCAGGTGAAGAGACCCTGAACAGACCATGGGTGCAATGAGGCAGCGGCCCACAGTCCCACACTTACATCTGTTCCAGGCCTTGGTGACACAACAAGCACAGGCAGCTGTGGTGATGCCCCAGGGTGGGTGCTGGTGCAGGGCACAGAGACATCAGCTGGGCTGTGGCTGTGCCTTTTGCCTCACCGTTTAGGCTGCTGATATCAGGGCAAGGCTCCATCAGCTTTATTCTCAGCTTCAGGCCCCATCAGGCTCCTGTCAGTCACAGGGAGCTCCCAGGGCAGCAGCCGGCCGGGCCCTCTGCTCCAGGCACCCGGTGCCAGGGGATGGCAGCCTGGAGCCGCTGAGGGGACCCTGCTCGGGGCCCTGCTCCGCTGCAGACCAGCAACGAGATCTCACTGAAACCTGGGTGCTTTAAACCTGCTGAAACTGCNAAGCAGCCACTGCTGAGTGTGCAGGGCCTCACCTGCACTGGGCACTCTGCCCAGAAAGGGAACCACGTAGGTGCTTGGGAGCGTGTGACTGTCAAAAGGACAGCACTCAGTGCCAGTGGCCCTGCCACCTCCCCTGCACACTCTGTGGAGCAGCCTAAGGAGGGAGCGACTGCTGGAGAAGGGAAGGCCTCAAGGAGGCCTCATGGTGGCCTTCCAGTACGTGAAGGAGTCTTATAAAAAAGAGGGAGAGTGACTTTACATGAGTAGACAGTCACAGGAAAAGAGAGGAAAGTTTTTTAACTACAAGAGGAGAGGTTTAGATTAGGTATTAGGAAGAAATTCTTCCCTGTGAGGGTGGGGAGGCCCTGGCACAGGGTGCCCAGAGCAGCTGTGGCTGCCCCATCCCTGGCAGTGTCCAAGGCCAGGCTGGACGGGGCTTGGGGCAACCTGGGACAGTGGAAGGTGTCCCTGCCCACGGCAGGGGGTGAGTAATGGGGTGCTGGAACCCAGCAGGACTTTAGGGCCCCTTCCAGTCCAACCCAATTGTGATTCTGTGATTCTATGAAAGTAGAGATTCGCTTCAATACCATTTTCCTGCTTGACACTAAGCATTCATGAGGACATGCTCAAAGACTCCCCATGCAATCACTGCTGATTCCACCACAGCAGAATGTGCAGAAACCACGTGAGGAAGGGCATGGGAGACATCCAGCCCCAAAGATGCTCTTTCTGTCCCAAAGGGGACAGTTCCACCTGCGAGTCTCTGTGCAGCTGAGGCTGCAGGCACAGAGGTGCCCTCCAGCTCCAGTGCCCTCCAGTCACCTCCTTCCTCTTGCTGACAGGGATGAAGTCTTTCCTCTCCTTCTGCCTCAGCATGTAGCAGTGAGTTGCTCAGCATTTTTGAAGATATAAAAAAAAAAATCTGTATATAGTGAGAAAGCAGTGATGAGCAAAACTTTCTTTATAGCTTAAGATGGATAGGAAATAGTCTCACAAAGTTTAGGCAAAACACAGTTTAGTTGTGCTTTCCATGTATGATGTCCAAGAGCCCCACATTAGAGTTATGCTAATCTGCCTGCACCATGAAACCTCTCCAATCCTGTGACAGACAAGGGTCAGTTAAGGGAATCTGCCCCCTGACTTCTCTTTCTGAGTCATTTGCATCCTAATAGTAATGCCAAGCTAGCAACTGTAATTTTCCTTCCATACACTTCTCTGTCCTTCTCTGACTCTTTTTGCCACCTGTTCTCCCTCTGCTTTCTGCACTTTACTTAGATACTTCTAAGCCTTTTTACTTCACTGGTCTGTAACTGGAGTAACTCAGCTGCTTAAACACGTGAAGGAAATGGCATTCTGCATGTCACCTAAGTGTTACCTACGATTTTCTGTGGAAATGGGAGATGTGTGCATTGCTCACCTTGCCTGCACCTTCAGTACCATCCTTTTTCAATCACAGGTTGCACATTTACCCACCTTTCTACCCTCAGCTGGCTGTTTCAGCACTTCTCCAAGTAGCTTTAGACTATGTGTGAGGCAGTCTATTGTACTGCTGGAAGGAGAAGAATTCATGTCTATGAAAGTTCATTTTCCACATTCTCTGTGTGGAGACACGGAATGTTTGCTTCTCTTTTAATGTAGTAAAGCTAAATTATAAATGCACAAGGCACTGCAGATATTAGTTCTTGAAGGCAAGTGCAAGATTAGGAAAGAGGATGAGCGTCTCTGCTACTGCCTTCTATGAACTGTAGCACAAGCTAATCGTCATCAATAATATTCTTGGGAGATTTACATTTAGTCCCAATAATTGCCTTTTACATAAGCAGATAAATTATTGGTCCCAAGTGCCTTTGTTCCTAGAGAATGACTCAGCAGCTCCCATTAGTAATCGTAATTACTGGGTTATCTCAACAAATCAATTCAAAATTCCATCTCTGTCCTCCCCAGTACACCAAGTCTTTATCAGGAACATTCAAACGGATTCTTAGAGGACAATTAAGAAGGTAGGGCAGCATTTTAAGGTCTATATTTAACAAACAAGTTCTATGGGGGATATAGAAGGTGCTCACTACAATTAATTTAATCTGAACCAGTATTTATCATATGTAATAAAAAAAGTGTGTCCTTACCATCTCCAGGTCCTGTTCACAGCAACATGTTAGTCAAAGTGTAGCAATGAGATTTGCTCTGAAAGATTAATGTCCTAACATTTCTGCTAATCATCTGCCAACATTCCTAGAAGATCTCCTTTTACCCAGGGAACAGCAGAATGAGGCTCTATTCCCTGCATCATATCATACACACTGATGGTTTCCAGGCCATATTAATCTTTCCAAGCATGCTGTTCCAATTCTGATAGCAGAGCTGGTGGCAGCATTTGCAAATTGCAGATTACACAAAAATAATTTTTTGTGTGTTTGTTGTTGTTTCGGGGTTTTTTAAATGTGATTTGTCAATAGACCTAAGCACTACATGGAGATTTATTCTGTTCCACCTGCAGGATAAATCAATCTGTTTTTTATATGGGATGTTGATTGGGCACAGCCACCTTGTGAAGTTTTCTGCAGTCCCTTCCTCAAAACCTTAGTATCCCATTTTTCTAAGATACCATAATTAATGGGAAGGAATGAAATAAGTAGATGTAATCTTGAGTTCCAACATTCTTTACAGAGCTCCTCTCAAAATCATCTCAAATGTCTATTTGTTGTTTCCCATGAGAATACCATTAACTTCTGATCAGTTCATCTGTCAGGAAACAACTGTGTTCCCATTCTTTGCAAAACATTATTTCTCTTCCTATTTCATTCTTCCTCAGATTACTAATTTATGGTGACTTCTCCTGAACTGTCAGTGCACAGATCTAGCAATGCCCACAGCCTGTACTATCTCCTTACTGTCTTCTCTGGCTACCCCTGCCACAAGCAGAGGGTAACCTACACGTCCATAAAAGCTGAATGACCTAACTCTGCAGATTTTTAATATCATAGGCAATGTTACTGTCTATTTCAGCCTCTCCCTTCATGTCTCAAACCTTCAAAGATTCCGCTGAAATTACTGCATGAACATCTGTGTAACATTTATGTATTTTTGTCATATAACACTTCTTTGAAACTTCCAGGTGTTTGGCACGTGTCGTGCTACCAGACCAGTTGTGAATTTTAAGTCATTAAATAACATTTGAACACAAGTAATGACTTGACCCGTGTGAGACTTAGGACTGTCTTCCCATAAACCGCCAGTGAGATCTGTGTGATGTCTCTGTCATCTTTTTGATCATGTGGCTAATCCGAAACTTTCTGTAGCAGAGACTCACCGGTGACTGAACAAAGGGATCAACCTCAAACCCACTGGCTGTCTTAGCTACAGGGCAGCTTGTTGGATTGACAGTTTGGGAAGAATAATGGATTCCCCTTCAGGAACTGAATGCTCTCTTCCTCCAAAAGGAGTGCTCTGACTTTACTACTGCTGGAGCCATAGTTGAAGGGATTTAAAACTTTCGTTATTGTCGTGCCTATCACATAGGATTTCTGAGAGAATATCCGGCTTTCGGATCTGCCCTTCTCTCTATGCAAAGACTTGGGCTCCTGAACCCTTTGTTGACAAAGCATCCTGAAATTTACTTGGCTTCCATGTGGAATTTTGGTCATTCTGCAGGATGATAGAATGGATGTTTTAGGAACCCCTCTTTACAAGTGGACTAGCTATTTTATATGACAATCAAAGACATAGATTAATGGTCCATGAGCTTGCTTCAAAAACTAGTGTAGAGCCATTCTTCCCGTCCTTCAAAGAAATCACTGGGAATAATGGTGTGTAATCCTTACTTCAAAGACTCAGATCTCCTTTGATGATCTTTAAGTGGCTTCCCCATGTCTTCAGTTACTTCTGGTTCCATATGTAATGACTTGACTGGTACTTTTCTGGCTTTATCCTGTCTTTTTCAACTACAGATTTTGCTATTCTGGATTTGTTCTAAAAATTTTGTTTGCAGTGTGAGCTGAGCTGAAAGCTTTTAGCTGCATGGACTGCCAGTGATTGGTTTATATGACCTGAACTAGAACTACATACCAGTTGACAGAATCACAAAATCATGCAGTTTAGCTAATGTATTTCAAAAAGATGGAATACATGGGAACATTTAGAATCTTTCCATGTGCTCTGCCATGTTAACATTCATTGATGTCAGTATTGACTCTTTCAGAATTTTTCCATCACGATGCTTTTTTTCTCTATGTACTACAGCTGCAAATTTGCTGAGCACCCTTAGGATTCAGGTCTCCTTCACAGTATCTTGCTACATTCCATCTTATCAGGAAACTGACCCGGTTCTGCTGACTGCAAACCCAGGTCTGCTGACCATATTCTCTCGTCTGCTGCTCTTCTGATCCAGGAATCCTGAAAATGGAATAATGTTCTACATGAAGTGGGCTATATCCCAATGATTAGAGCATTGTCATTATGTTATTTGATGGTCACTCTGACTAATGAGCATCCACAGTTCTCTGTTCAGACACTTCACTGTTTCAGCATGTGCTGCAACCATTCCTGCACCGTTCATTTGATCACACATCCTGGAAACTGAAGAGATTTTTAGCTAACATTCTGTCTAACCTAGATCCTGAAAGATTTAGGGAGCAGAAAGGCACATCTCCCCAGACTGAGACTGCTTCTGAGTGAACAAATCACCCAGCACAGGACATCTAAGAAAAGTTACAGCTGGCCCTTATTTAAGCAATAAGAATTTTAGCTAGAGCTACAAAGAAGGCAATCAGGGTTGCATTTAATAGAATGTAAGTGGTTGACGTTTCCCTCTTTTTGCAATGTTGAGGCTTATAAAAGAAGACGGCAAGACTTCCTGCTGGTTCACTGTTCCTATGCCACTCTTCTAGGTTTGCTTTCTTATTATAAATCTAATCTTTTATCTGGTCTTAGCTGGACTGGAAGACATGCAATAACAACTACTGAAAATATTTTGGCAGTGTCTTAGGTACCTAGTGAATGACAAGCATGTTTGGAAAGCTCCACAGTCTGCCTGGCTTGTAAGTCACAAATGCTACCATTTCTCATCTATTTTAAACCCACTAATTAACCAGTCAGTGTTGACAGGTAGGAAGCTTGTTGGAAAGTACATCAGTCAAAGAAGAAGGAAGAAGAATCTTTCAAAATAAATAGGATTCAGGAAGGCAAAGTGTCCTACTTGTTGAAGTCTTGTTGAATAAAGTCTGAGTTACTAAGCCAAATTTAGTCATGTTTAGAAACCATTCCCACAGGTATCAGTGCAGATGCAGAAGACATCTAAAGATCATTTGGCTTATGAAAGATATAACTGTAGTCAAGAAGAGCTCTTTTCTATTCAACAGTAATTCCGAGTTACAGAAACAACTCAAGAAAAAACACTTCATTAAATTCTCACGCACCTTGTCTTGTTCTAGACATTCTCAAACATTTTGTCATACCTTCTCAAACTGTCAGAAGTGGGAAGCTTGATAATATATTGGCTAGAGCAGTATTTCCTGTGTGGATCTGAAGTTGCCTCCTATGGAAATAATGAATTATTCTCTCCTCCTGTCATTAGGTTTTTTGGTTAACTCCCAAGAAAAAAATAAAATATTGCTCAGAACAGGAAACTGGGATGAAGGACTTTCATTTTCAGATGTCAAATGAGACAGTCAAGGAAGCAGAGCATATTAAAATAGCAATTCATCTGTCGTTTCCTCTTAGATCCATTATCTTATTAGGTAATTACTATTAACCTGGAGGTGAAACTAAATATGAGATGCCAAACACAGGTGATGATGATATGCTGTAAAAATAACTTTTGAACCAATGTACTGAAATCTGAGCTTTCTCCCTCGGTTTTTTTGTGTTGGTTTGAATGCTCTATGAAGAACATTATTCTGTAAAAAATAATTTCCATTAATACCTGATTTATTGGTGCTGTAACTACTCTCTTAATTGGCTGTTTTCAATTTATTAAGAAAATGGGGTAAAAAATGTGGCAGATAATTAGATACCTTTCTCAGGCTTTCTCTCCTTTGACTGTGCAAGGAATGACAAAAATTTGAATTTTATATATTGGAAGCTCAAAGACAATCTATTTCCTAACATCTTCCAGGTACCTCCAGAGAGGAATTTTGGAACCCAACAATTTGCCAAGTCCTGAGTTCATTAACTTTGAAGGGTGGTTTCTCAGAAGAGCTAATGGCTTTAAAATTATTTGGTCTGTTGAATAAGATTTCCTTCTGCTTCAGTACACAAGGTATGGACAAAGTGGGGGGAATATTTTAATAAGTTCCAAGAATGATTTTAAGGAACCAAAAACTGAAGAAACCATAGCCAAGAATATAATTACTGAAAGCATAGTAAAATTTCCATCAGAGGTTTTTTGAGGCACCAGGAAGGACAGCGTGTATTTATTCTCACCATAGTATTACTGTTCATTCTCAGATGACTTGTCTTACTAACAGAAGCCAAATGGGTCACTGGCTGCCTGTCTGAGGGAATGCCTAGCATGAGAGATTCTGTCCACGGAGCTAAATCAACAGGGAAATGCAAGGCCAATTACCTTCCCTCCAGTGGATGGAGCTTAAGGTAGGTGCAAAGACTCCTGTTTGAGCTCCTGTGGCACCCAGCTGCTTCCTGGCATCCCCAGAAATCTGGCATACTCTGGAAAGGGCACATTTCTCAATGGCTCAGCCACTCACTGCTCCAAAACAAGGCTAAACTGAAAGCAGTTAGGTCCAGCCCAGGAGAAGTGGCAGTTAAAATTAGGATTAAATCCAGCCCTAGAAAACCATTTCTGCAAGCTCGCCTGTATTCATGCGCGTTCTCTGGGAGCTCTGACCCCCACTGTTGCCCTGCAGACAGTCCTTTGGCTTTTCTCCACACACACCTGCTCTTTCACAGGACACATTTGCAGGTCTGCATGGTTTGCTTCTGCTGAACTCTATGTTCAGAGTCTTCATGATTGTCCTCAGCTCTTTTTGTTTTGTCTTCCCTCAGGTTTTGTTTGTATGCCCTTTGTAAACCAGTATCTGTGCTGAGCAAGAATCTGGTGATGACAGAGAATAATCTTTCCTTGATAAGCGTGTCATCTTGTGCCCAAAATGTTTTGGTTCCCAGTGTCTTCTCGACTTGATGTGTCCCTCTGTGGCACGAGAACACATTACATAGGTTTATGTCTCACTTTTGTGTTCAAGACTGAAATGAAGAATTGTCAGATGACGATGGCTTTGGTACTTTGCCAGCTGCTTTGTTCCATTGGTTATGTTCACAATCCAACTCTGAATAGTTTAGCATGACTAATTGTGTAACTATAAAGTCGTTAAAAGAAACTTGTTAAAGAAGAACTAAGCTACTGGACAATCTGAAAATGCTCAGCTTTGTTTTGCTTCTTGGAGAATGAAATTACACACTCCTGAAGATTTGCCAAAGTCTAGAGACATTCGTGTGATGCACCTGCTCCTGTCAAATACGGTGTTGAATTTCTTAGGTGATTTACTAACATGTCATGACTAATGGACTGCTGCTGATCCAGCATGAACTCCTGCTACAGAGCATGAGCTGTGCTGTTTAAGAACCAGTGTTTGCAGGAGGTCCTTCTCCAGTGGACGCTGATGCATACGCTTTAAATGTATCAGATTGTATTACTCCTTCTCTCCAGGGTTTTTTCCTGTTCTTTCATTTCCTAACTGTTTGATCTAGATGGATCATTTTAATTCTTGTCTCTTGTGATTAAGGAAAAAATAGAAAAAATATTTAGGAGCACACTGCTACATACTGTAATGCAGCACTGTGTGTGCGAGGGAACAGGTTGAGACTCTCAGCTGTGTCAGAGAATCTCACGGCCAAAGGAAGAACTGTGTACAGGAAAACATGGCAGGGACTTGATGTTTTCCTTTGGATTGTTGCTGAGATTTACAACAATTTCCATTGCCACAGAAGGGACAAAGGTTTGTCCCCCATCAATGTGGGACCTTGCACAGGGGTAAGGACTGCTGTGCCAGGAAACCAGCCTGTTTATGGTTACTCTTTTGGTGTATTGATCATTACAGAATTATTTTCACCACGCTGGACTCGACAACAACAAAAAAAATCCTAAAAAGATATTTTTGCTACCATGTTGAAATGATCTGACTCTGTGGAAGTTTGACAAACAGTTTAAATACTTACTCAAGCAGGCAGAGAGGGAAGGGCTGTGATTTGTATGCTGGTCTGTTGGGTGCTTCCAGGGCAGGGGTCCCATACCCTGACATGCAGTGCTATTCTTGGATATCGTGCCAGTCATGAGAGCTAGCAATTTATAATTGTAGCTAAAAGATAAGGGATACAGCTTGTGTGACCCTGGGAGTTGGTTATCAAGCACCCTCTCTTGAGGACAGTGTTCTGTAAGGATATCAGTGGTTGTCAAATAAGGAATGGTGAGGCTGTCCTTCCTGCAACCTAGAATACCTTCCCAAGGTGTCAGATTGAGCCTTAAACCCTCCAGATAAAAATCCAGTTTTAATTATTTATATTAGTCTTTCTGCAGGAAAACCACAAACTGTGCAAGGGTATGCAGTCTCTGACATAAGAGCAAAAGCTGACATATCATTTTGCCTTCCTGAACTCAACATCTGACAGTTTAAAATTTCTGAAACAACAGTTTGTTGCACTTTTGTGGTCCCTCACAGGCGATTTGTATTAATGTTCTTCATGTTTTGACTTTCTTGTTGGGAAAAAAAAAAGAAGTTTAACAGAAAAACAGTGTTGTGTTCCAGTGATCAAAACAAATGCCCACATTATTTTAACATCTTCATTTGCATTCTAGATGCTGGAGCAGAGTGCACCCTCAGCAAATATGCTGATGATACAGAACTGGGAGGTGTGGTTGATACACCACACAGTTGTGCTGTTAGTCAGAGGGATCTCGACAATTTGGAGACACAGGCTGACATAAGTTCAGTAAATGAAAATGGACAGGTCCATACCTGGGGAGCAATAACCCCATGGACCAGCACAGGTTTGGATATGATTGGCTAGAAAGCAGAAAAAGACCTGGTAGACACAAGGCCAACAGCATCCTGGGTTTCACAAGGAAAAGTGTTTGGAGGAGGTGCAGCATGGTGCTCTTCCTCCTCTATACAGCCCTGGTGAGCAATGCCTGCAGTGCTGTGTCCAGTTCTAGGCTCCACAGCACAAAAAAAGGGATGGAAATCCTTTTGCAATTCCAGAGAAGGGTCACAAGGTTGTTTAAGGAATTGGGGCATCTCACTATGGAGAGAGGCTGAGTTAACTGGGGTTGTTCAGCCCCGAAACAAAGAGGTCTCAAGGGGATGATGTCAACATGTGTAAATATCTGATGGGCGGCGGGGGTTAGGAAGACAAGGCCAGACTCTTCTCAATGCCCTGCAATGGCAGGACAAGAGGCAATGGGCACAAATAGAAATGCAAGAAATTCCTCTTAAACATAAGAATATTTTAGATTGTGAGGATGTTCAAACGCTACAAAGGGTTACCCAGAGAGATTAAGTAGTGCCTATCCTTGGAGATATTCCAAGCTCAGCTGAACATCTTGTTCTAGGTGACCTTGCTTTGAGCAAGATGGCTGGATTGGCTAATCCCCTGAGCCCCACAGTTCTATGACTCCATGTCTTTATATAATTTGGTTTTGCATAAGATTATACAAACAACAAGTTCAACCCCGTAAAGGGTTACTGGGCACTAGTGATAACATTTGGTACCTGGATACCAGTCTGGTGTCCACCAGAGGGACTGAAAGTGGTTGGAGCCATCCCACAGTCTCACAATAGAAGAAAGAACAGAATGTGAATCCTTTAATTTACATGTTGCTCTTGTGAATTCCCTAAAAAATTGCATTTAAAGTGTAGAAAAGTTTCAAGTCTATGTCTATTTGCTGAAGGGCAAATAGGCTTTATAACTAGCCATAATCCTTTCTCTATGCTTTGGATGATGTCACAAAAGATATGGAATGGATGAGATATATTTATTTCAAAGCAATCACAACATAGTTTAAATCAAATGTTTTTATATCTTTGTTTCTTAATAAGTTATTGTCTTACAGTGCCTTGCACAAACTACTGATATTTTAAAATTAAAAATATCTGTTGGCTTTTCTATTATAAATGGTACATTCAGGCAACACAAAATTCCCACGCATTGGACTGTGCAGAACTTCTCCACACACCCTGTAACTCACAGAGGATTATCGGGATCAAAACGGAATATTAATAGAGGTGAAATGGAAAATTAATTTCTCCTCACTTTGTGATTTGTTGCCATACATGGAGGACAGGCATCATTTTGCAGTGACACACTATTCCTGGAGTCAGGCTGCCTGTCAGCTGGTAAGTGCTGATGTAAAGGTAACTGATCTTGGGAAAAACATGGATCCATAATAGGCATAAATGTACACCTCTGAGAGAAAGCTTAAAATAGATGCATCTGATACCTTGTTTTTATTGCGTAGACTTCCAAGTCCGTAATAATCTTGATGTGAAAGAGTGACAGGTATTTCTTAGAACATAAGAGCTCCATTCCCTTTCCTATCATCAGAGATGGATGAACAGCTCCCTGTTCCACAGAAGCAGTTTTTCTTGAGCAACTTAATTTCTTTAAGACTAACCAGTGAAAGTGCTTTACCCTGATTAATCTAATGCCCAAAAAAAGCCAGTATCTGACTTGTAAGATGTAATTTAAGGCTTGATAGTGGCAGCTTTTTCACTGTGGGGAACGTTCACCCTTCGCACATGCTGCTGGGCTCTTTCAAAATAAAGAGGAACTATGAATAAATATTATTTAAGCAGTGATAAGTAGAGGTTTGCAATCTTTAAAGGCAAATGTATAATTTTAAAAGAAAGAGCGAAGATTAATCTCTGGGAAATATCTGAAGAAAAGATCTACCAGCTTTGGGTATAGTCTGTGTTTTTCCACCCACTTTCATGCCTGTTGCCCAGTACCTCGATGACTGTCTCTTTGGGCGCTGAATGGGTGCTATGGGAAACAGATCCTTTGCAAATCCATGCTTTTTCCTGGCACTGCAGGAGGGGCAGGCAGGCTGTGTCTGGTGCCTTCTCACACCACAAGTGCTTGTGAGGAGGAGCGCCCAAAGAAACAGCTGGAAACAACAAAGGAAGGGAAAGGAAAGGTACTGGCGGGGACTGGGAGGACAGAAAGTATTTAGGACACTTCTGAGAGAGCATGTGCTCACTGGGCACTGCAGGGTGAGCTATTTTACAAGCAGGTGACTCTTGTAAATACAGTTTGAGTGTGACCTTCATGCAAGCAACTGTGAAGCATAGAGCAGTGAGATCATGGTCCTTCTCATGAGGCCAGCCTGACCCCCTGAAGTGGCATATCCTATGCAGAAACACTGTGAGTGTTGGGTGGGTTGGAAAACACTTCCAGTCAGTTACTGTCAGGTTACTGAAAGGATTGATTTGGGAAGAAAGAAATAACTTCTTTCCAAACAAGGTCGTCATTAGAGTTACTACTGAGCAGTAAATGCTTTCGACCACTGCTCGAAAACAGCTTTCCCTTTACTCATGTCTCTACTGCTTTTTGGTTTCTCCTGCATCCAGGTCCATATTGCAGGTCTCTCTCTTCCTGTCTCTCTTGTTCCACCCCATCAGTATTACTAAAAGATTCATGAGAATGGATGAACTCCTGTACGGTGAGAGACTTGAAAAGATTGGCTTGAATGATGATGGGTCACACTTGGTGAGTGATTGAAAAGGCAGTCTAGGGAGATGAAACTGATACAAGATGGATTTATTTATGCAACTCCACTGAGGAGAAAAAAAAAATAAGGAGGAAAAAAGCCTGAAGGAAAATATAAGGAGTAAAATGAATGAATGCAAAGAGTCCATTTGCTAACTCATTTTGAGAATTAGAGGTACATTTCTGATCCTCAAACACTTATATATCGATCTTTTGAGAATTTTAGAGGTAAACAAATATTATAGAAATTAAGACCTGGAAAATTCTGTTCACTGCAGTGGGTGAGCACCATATCACAAATTTTTCTCCATCCCTCTTTTGGTTTACATCGTAACTTGGCAATAATTTGTGACCAGATGAGATGACAGAATTGACTGTAAGTTAAGTTCATTGTTACAGGCAGACTGGGGAGGTGTCTGTTTCTGTCTTCCCATCCTTCTAGATTCAAAGTGATACCAGTCTTGCTTTTAATGTAAGGCTCAACTTTCTTTTTGGTTCCAGATGGATTTCCAGGAGTTCCAGTGTTCATCTGCTCAAGAAGTTTTGGCTTTGTCATGGATAGCAAATGAATGACAGGGATATTTATCAAGTTTCTCTATCCAGACAGATGTGTAGAGCACAAACTATAGTCTTAGACAGACAAATGATATACCAAAATGCCCACTCATGAATAGCAATCTGCAAACCATAAAAATCATTTAACAAAAGCCTTCATGACATGCCAAATATTTCTCACCTTTAGGGGGAGAATTGTTTGGAGGAGAATCATGTGCCTTGTAAATACTGAATTTATAACAAGGGGTGGGCATATTGCCCTGACTATTGTGACTTTATATCTGTTCTTCTAAAATGACTGATGGGATGGCCTCTTTCCAGAGTTACTGTTCATCATTATATTACATCACATCATTTTTTTTTTTTTTTACTTTGCTTCTCTTTGTCTATGTTATTAGCAGGAGATTAGTGCTCCCTGTGCTCTCTGGCACCCACCTGCCTTCTGTTCTGGATGAGCTGCTCACTGGAGGTTATACAATACCACGCCAGGAAAGGGTTCATTCATGCCACATTGTACTACTGACACCAGGAGGGGAATCACATTCTTCCTGCACATGCCACTCCGTTGGCCTGCATCAGAAGAGCCCTGAATGCTCTGCATAAAACAAAATCCAAACTTCCTTGTTATGCAGATAATCCACTATCTAGTAGATGCCATGCCATGGGCTCTTCCCAAACAATCCAGGAAGCCGTTGCATGTGTGGATTGTTTCCTGGGCATGTTAACAAGCCTTTTGCCAGGACTGCCACATGGATATCTCAGCTGAGCACATGAGGGAACTGCTGCTCTGGCAAGAGCTGCAGGAAGCCCAGCACCTTCCCCTGAGCTAAATGCAGGTCACCATCAGGAGCCATGTTTCCCTACAGCTTCAGGGAGACCCACACCAGGTGGTTGTTCTGTCATGCCAGGGGACCAGAAATTTTCTCTGAGGGGGGAAAACTGTCAGATTGACACAGGGTCAGTGACGCTTTCATAGTTTGGAGAGGGTGAGTTACTTCAGCTGCGCTGCACCGGAGCACATCTCAGACTCCTCTCTGGCCCAGTTTTCCTTTCCTTCCATCCCTGTCTCTCAGGAGATGACAATGCTGTTCTGACCCAGGGCTGACTGAGCCCTGACTGTGGTAGGCAGGTTCCAGGCTTTCCCACTCCTCCCTGTTCAGTGGGTCTCGGATGACAGCAGAAGAGGATGACAGTACCCCCACACTCTAACTCCTTTTCCCAGAAGTTCTGGAAAATGCTTGGTCTTGCTGCAATCGAGGGAAGGCAAGGTGCATCTAAGCACAGAGCATATTGCTGTGTGAAATCTTCCACGGGAAAATTCAGGAAATTCCCTGACAACTTTGCTGCATTAGTGCCTGCTACAATTTTTGATACTGAAGATGGGGCCGGGGGCAGAGGGGGTGTAGCACAGAGAAGCTCATGCAGACATTTCCTAGGGTACCTGTGATATGCCCAACACATTCCCTCAGGAACTCCGATGCCACACAGGAGATGTCTGTCCAGGTGAATTCTACGGAAACCAGACAAAGGAGATATTTCTATCACCTCATTCCTCCTGCCAAAAAAGAAAAGGTGTCCTCCCCACCTCCATGGAAAATCAGCACTGGAAAAATCTCTTTTCCAGGAAGTTTTTCAGCACAATAGCCTAGGAAGGTTTTCACCTCTTCTGTACATTCATGCAGAGGTTTCTTCCCAAGAAGATTTCAAGCTCTGCACAGCCACTGCAGGGTCGACATGAAAAGAAAATATGAGAGTAACATAAACTGTGTGGGCAAATGCACATGTACTTTCATTTTTCCATGAATTTACATTTCAGTTTCCTAAATTCGGAAGACCCCTCATATTTTAGCATAATTTATGATGTCCTGAATTGTATAAATCCTGGTGTTCTTATTATAGGAACAGATTATATACTCTGTGCAGCTGACAGAGACAAATGCCGCACTTACTCCCTGGAGAATTCTAATCTCCCCCTCAAATTTTAAGATGTCAGTGAAAAACAATCTCCCTGTTTCTGAAACCCAACCCCAAGGAGCAATGATACCACCATCCATAAAAATAACTGGTCTGGGATCCTTAGGGATGTATTGCTGACAGAATTGTTCAGGCCAAGACAGTGCAGATGTCCACATCATAAATCTGAAAAGGTTACGGTTCATGTGTGGCAGAAAATAGAGGAGAGAACATTCATGGCCCAAAGAGTGCCTCCCCTATGAGAAGAACCATCCTTTGGAGACCATTTAGTGTCACATATTCCTCAAAACACTTGTAATTAATCTGCACAGCTCATCACCACCAATGCAGTGGCTACTGAAGGCTTCCATTCATTCAAAAATCTGCCACACAAATGCATGGGAGCAGAACCAGGCGCAGACTCCTGAACCCACACTGAACAAAGACAGCAGGATTGGGATGTGCCTGAGCCAGGGCCACCTGAGGAATGGGGTAGTGTTCAGGGAAAGCCTCAGCACATCTGCCTGTCTCATCATTCCTGTGCTTTTCAGCCTCACACACCACCGAGGCTGAGCCGCTGCCAGGACAATGCTCTGGGCTGGCCTTTGGCTCCTGCCATGTCTGTCACAAGAAGCCACCAGGCAGCAGCCAGGCAGGGACGTCCCCCTTGCCAAGAGGCCGTGGAGAGCGTGGAGCCCAGGTGCTGCTGCTCTGGAGCCAGGACAGCTCTCTGTTTGCACAGGCAGTGCCAGACACAGCCAGTGCTCGTGGCTCTGGGCAGAGCACGCACCTGGCAGGCAAAGCTCTCTGTGTGCCCATGGAGTGCACGGAAAGCTGCTGGAGCCAGCTGGGGCCTCTTCTTGTCTGGGCAAAGCAGCTCATGACGTGCCCGGTGATACTGGCACCAGGCTGATGTGGTTTCAAATTTGGCAAGTCAAGTTTGCAAAGTGCATGAGACAGAGCCTAGGGAGGCAACATGCTGTAGGATGGATTTGTAGGGATCTGTCCCACCTAAAAGCAAGGGGGTGGCTCACTAGTGTCCCTTGGGTGCTGGCTGAGGCCCAAGAGCTTCAAGTTGAACTCTTCTAAGCTCCTCCCTCAAGGGAGTTTCTTTGCTCTCCTGCGGTCTCACAAACTCCCCTGTTCCCTTTGAGTCAGTAATTTCTGAATGTGTAATGCTGGGATAGCACAGAATATTTCAGCAGAGGTGCCACCAGAACTTTATACAGAGCCACCCGTGTGCTCCCTAACAGTTTCCAAAGTCCCACAAGTGGTGCACTCCACATCACTGTGCCTGTTTGGGAAACCCACAGAACACGTGATTTTTGCTAATGCTCTCAGCTCTTTATTTTCAGTCGCTCTTTGCTGCTGTGCTCTCATCTTACCTCTGAACTAATGGGGGATTGTTTTATTTACTGCAGTGTTACACAGCCCATGTGGATCAAATGTTAAGTTACCATCTCAGTTATCAAGACAGCAACAAACAATCCAGATTTTCATGTTATAATGCAGATTTTCCAGCAGTCACAGCTAACTTGGTACACCTGTGACTGGCTTTAGATGCAAGGGATTTAATGAGTAGTACAGGCTTCTCCCACAAGGCTTGTGGTGTTCCCTATTTCTCAGAAGAACTATTGCAAGAACTCTGCTAATTAAAAAAGTGGCGTCATACCTCCTGTTGCTCTTTCACTGTGGGATTTCCTATTAGTTTCTTTAATTAGAGCTTTTTGCTGGCTTTGAGCCACAACCAATACTGATACTGCGGCTCTCTTTAAAGGCTTCATTTTATGAACACAAATAGGAAATAGTGAAATATGTAAAGACAAGTTTTTGCTCTCTACTTGTTAGAGCTTGAATTCCCAGCTGAGAAAGGCTTTGGGCTTGCTTGCAACCATGAATAATCCCTGCCTTGTCTAGCTGGGACTACAGCAACTCAAAACACTACTGGGCTATCTGTGGAGTCTGATTTCTCATCACCTGGCTCCAACTTCCTTTAGATAGGTAAGAGTGTCACTGGCACATTAAACACCAGGACTCTCTGTGTTCACTGAGGCACAGGATTGCTAGCACAGCTATAAACAGAAGAAATCTGAATGCAAGGGTAACAAAAAGCAAATCTGAATGAGCTGGGAATTATATGTCCCTGGATGTGCACAGAAGATTGCATTTGCAGTGGCTGAGAACAGTCTGAGTGCATCTGAATCACCAAAACTGGCCTTAAGAAGGAGAAAAACTCAGTTAACTGCAATAAGCTTTACCTGACAAGTCCTATTAGTTCGAAGTTGCAGACAGATTAAATCTCTGTCACTCGAATCCCTTAATTTGCCAAAGGTGCAATCTGTGACATATTCATGGGGCTTTGGTGGAGATTTTGAAAGATAAGAGTCTCCTGTCAAGCCACAGGGGTATTATTGTCATTAACTACTGCCAGCCAGCTACTAATTAGCTGCTGATTGAACAGTTGAGGCAGTCCAGAATTTTCAAAGGTCACAACAACCCATTTGTCCAGCCCATCCTCAGCTTCCAAATGAGACTGCAAGATATACTGTGAAAACGCTTTACATAGCCTCAGGGTGTTCAGCAAGGTATTTCATATCCTGTGTTATTTCCACCTCTATGTCCTCATCCACACACTAAAATCAAGTTTCTAGTTCGTAAGCTGAATGGTACCAAGAAAAACACATGGATGGGGGTTTCAGGATGGTGTCCTAATGGCATACAGACTAGTAATGTTGAGATGCCTCCACTTTCCCACTTGGCTCTGCTGCCTTGCTGTCATTCCTGCTCCTGAATTCACAGCCAGTCGCAGAACATGGGGGAGGGGAAGCTATGGTTAAGGGCTGGCAAAGGGTGAGGCAGCTGCCCGGTCTCCATCTCAAGAAGGATCTATTTTCAGCACAATAAAATCCTCCCTTTTCCACGGGAATGTCAGCGGTGCAGATCCTTTCCCCCTCCTCACTACTGTGCAGGACAGCCTGTAGCTGGAGTCTGCCCTCAGTCTGCCTCTTCTCTTTTGACTCCACTGTGTTTTGCATTCAGCTGTAGTGGAGTCCAGCCATGAAGAGATGGAAGCATTGGCAGAAAGTTAATAGAGGCACAATCAATTTTAATTCCCTTTTTTCATCAAGGTGTTGTTGCTTCTTCCAGCAGGTCCTTCCTTTCCCAAGGGCAGATACCGCTGTCGCTCCTCCAAACCTTTCCAGAGTAACACTGCAGCTACACTAGTAAATTAAACATGTCCAGGAACTTAGGCCAATTGGCATGGAACTGTTTATGCTTACAGAAGTAAAGTATTTCTGTGTCAAGAATAGTGAGGCTGGATGCAGAGTGTATTGGGAAGGGTCCCAGAAAATGCCAGCTGTCCAGCTATGCCTTTAAATCTGTTTAGGAGATGTGTTGCTGGCACAGGTCAAAAGCTTGACAAGAAATGTGCTAATGATTTATCAGTATAAGTGATTGGCTTCCCCTGTCTGCAAATGTTCCCTGGCACAAGGCAGCGTCCTGGGAAAGGCAGCATGAAACGGACTTTTCTCCAGTGTAATTCACCAATGTTTGTGAACTTTCAGCAGACAACCAATAGAATTGAGGACTTTGGATTCTTTACAAGAAGCTTATAGGCCAACATGCCAGTAAATTTAATTAATCATCAGTGGGAGAAAGATCAGCTTTGTGAAAGAAGATAAAGCTGACACAAAGGATGAATACACCAGATTCATCAGGGTATGCTCTTGTGAGAGGGCAAGAGTCTGAACAAGAGTCTGGACATGAGCCTTTGCAATTTTGGCTTCTTACAGAAGAAGAACACTTGAGAATAGGCTGCTTACAAACTTCCTTTGATTTCACCACGCCAAGCTGTAGGACAAGGGGTAGTGGATTTAAACTGAAAGAGAAGAGTTTTATGTTAGATATTAGAAAGAAATTCTTCCTTGTGAGGGTGGGGAGGCCCTGGCACAGGGTGCCCAGAGAAGCTGCGGCTGCCCCTGGATCCCTGGAAGTGTCCAAGGCCAGGCTGGATGGGGCTTGGAACAGCCTGGGACAGTGGAAGGTGTCACTGTCCACGGCTCTTTCAGGCCCTTTCCATCTGAAGCCATTCTGTAATTGATTCTCTGATTCCTCGGCAGGAAGTTAAAGAAGTGCTATCAGTATTGGTACTTTCAATGACACAAAAACCTTGGATATCCACTGATTTTCCATTATGTTCTTCTCATATTTATCTCCATTTTTGACCTCTATAAGCATAGTCCAAATTACTTTTTCGTTCCCACTTTGCCTTGAAACTTGAATGTAATGCTTCGTCTATTTGCTTTGATATTATTCATTGAGATTACTTCCTGAAATTCCTATCCTGTGAACAAGGAGCCAAGATGGAAAAAAAAACCAAAACCAACACACCAGTATTTTGTCAAAGATTACGTAAAAGTTTTTCAGGTTATTGTTTCCATATGCTTTAGTTCCACTTTTTCAGCTAAATTACTCTTCAGTATTTCTTACCTGTGCTTCTATTGTCTTTGTGTGTTTTCCTAGTTCAAAGCACTACTGACAATACTGATTAAGCCCCTGCAAAGCTTCTGCTAATATATAAATCTTCTCTTGGAAGACTTATGAAACACTGTGCTAATATCATTGGTTGTATCATCTGCCAAACTTCTGACATACAGTCATTCATGGCACCACGCTGTTTTGGAATGATTTTATCAATACATTTCCAAGCAAGATATGTAAATCACCTACATTTTTCATCTAGATTCTCTTCCTTTATACTTTTTTTTTTTTTTTTGGTCAAAATGTCGAAAACTGACAACATTTTTCAGTTGGCCAGTAGCTCTTTCTTCCAATGAATGAGGTGTTTTACAGCAGAGTACTAAAATATCAGCCAAAGAATTGTCTATTTTCTATATTCTTATTTAAATGAAGGTAGAGGACAACTGTCAAATTAAAAAAAAATATTTTAACATATTTATTTTCATTTTTACAGCGTATCAAATTTAATGTCAGCAAAGGACTTCCTCTGGAACAGAAAATATACTGTGAGATGTCACCAGGAGCTGTCAGCTGGGATTTGTTAGACGAAGATGACCAGATTTGCAAAGACTAATGACAGTCCACCAAAACAACTAAGACATTCAAATGCCTTTTTATATTGAAAGTTTTTCTAGTAGTTTGCAGTGCAATTATGTGGTAGTTAGAAACACTCAGGGCAATGCCTTTTCCCTCCATCATGCTAAGAGTGAATGGATATTTATGCGTACTGCCCATACCTTTCGTTTTCCTGGTCTGTTGAAGCTTATAGGCAACTGATGATTACTTTAGCATCTCTCAGTCACACAGTGTCAAACAGGATAAACCTGGACCCGTGAATTCAGCTTTTCATTCCAGCTATTTAAGTATGCTGTTACTTTGTTCTGATATTGAAACCATCATTATTTAAATCTCATTCCATAATGAAATATTTCTAGTTATAGATCATTGGAATTTAATCAGTCCTTGAGTTCATCAGAGAGTTGAATGTTTTCTACAAGACACGAGACTGAAGTCCTCCCAAGCTCTTAGTTAAGCTGCCTCTAAATTATCACCTGCTTTTGAAAGAAATAGAACTTCCCATTCCTGGCAGGATGCTGGCATTGCAGGAGCATGTTTACAGCACTGCCCAGAGATGGCACAGTTTCTGTCATATGATACATCTTTGGGAACCATGACTTTCCTTGCTACTCAGGTGGACAGAGCATGCTGTCACCAGAACACCATTAAGAGACGTCTAATTCTCCACTGAATTCTGAATTTTCCGAATTAACTCAAATATAAGACCACATTCTTCAATACATATAGTACTGCCCCAAATATATTTGTGTGAGTGAACAAAAATTAGCTGCTGTTGACTAGGACCAGAGCTAGGCCAGGAATAAATATACTGAAGAATTTCAGTTTTATTAACATATCCTGTCATGATCATCTCCATCACTTTGGATCCTGGATCTTGTGAAGCAAATACTGCAGCACTGCAAACTTTTGCTGTGCTAGTTCAGCACGATGTTATTTCCCTCTGTGCTTGTACGTGGAAAGAGACTTGAGAGGGACAAGGAAAAGGGTTCAGGTATATATCACCCTGCAAATGGTGGGCAAAGAGCAGCAGACATTAATATCAGAGAGAACACATAAGAAGAAATTAATTTCTCCAGTCATCCCCTGCTGAGTTTCCATTGAGTCCTGGCAGCAGTGGGAATCAGAGACTTCTTTTCTCAGCTGTTGCTGTAACCTAAAAAGAGCCCTGAAAGGCTCCCTTGAAGGTCACATTGAGAAGACAGGTCAGTGCTGCACCAGATCGTGTGGCTTACAGAAAAGGCAGCAGGACAGTTTCTTTCATGACATATATTTTATCATATTTTAGTGGAGCTCAGTACATAGGCATTTTCCTCAGCTTCCCTGGTAGAGCATAGATAATTCTATTCTACTCTCTGTACACTGAAAATTACCTGAATTTGTCATTATGCCTGAGTGCATATTACTACTCTCTCTAAATCTATTTCACTCAATGTGTAAAAATTGTGTGAGGCTCCATAAACTAAACAGAAGTTCTTCATCATTATGTATTTTGAATTTTTTTTGCATTGTCTTTGCACAGTATAAACCAATCACATCAGGAAAAACTGCCTATAATTTGAATTTGAGAACACAATTCTCAAAAGATAATAAAAATAATAATAGTAAAAAGATAATAAAAATACGCAGAATATTTGAAAAGACAGAAAACCACTCTAACCCTATTTGTAATGATAGAGGATGTCACTTGACTTTAGGACTGTGAAATATACTGGCAAACAGCATGTTGCTCAGGTACAGAAAAGTTGTAAAGCAGTAAGAATTAAGATGTGAATATCCATATATACTTACATTTCAATATTGTAGGACTGTTGTGTACCATAGTTATGGATGTTATTTTGAAATGTACACAATACTGTATTTTTTCCATAAGTAAAACTGGGAAATAGGCATATCTTTCACTCACCTTTGCTGCAATAACTTCACAAAGTCCTTCACAAATTTTTTCACAAAGAATATATACGGATATACTCTGCTATATAGCTGTGGACAGCCATACAGCAGAACAACATATAATATAGCTACATAACACAGGCAACAGTTATGTCCTCCTAGAAACACTGACCAAACACACTTGGCCTTTGACTAAATAAATCTTGAATTATTTGCAGCTAGAGGAAACATCATCTGACTACTGAGAGGGCATTGGGAGCAAGGAAGGAATTCTTTCTCGCAGCCTGACTCACATGTGAGACGCTACCTTAGGTCCCAGCCTGACAGCACTGCGTGAGACAACTTGCTGCATGCCACTGAGAGCAGGACTTTACAGAAATGCAACAGCAGCTACTCAGAGAAGAGCTCAGGGATACTGGTCAGAGCCCCATGGAACCCAGTCTCCAGTAGTGGCACATTTATTACTTCTCTGGGAAATCCATCCCAGTGTCTCACCACATTCATCATATTTCTGCCTTATATCTATTTGAAATCTACATTTTTTCAGCTTAAAAAGAGTGCTTCTTGCCCTTTAAATTTCTTGTTCTGTCTTTCTTATAGGCCCCCTTTAATTACTGAAAGGCCTCAAGAAGGTGTCCTTCAAGCTTTCTCATCTCCAGGCTCAACAACCCCAACGAGTGGACATGGCACTTAGTGCTGTGGGTTTAGCAAGAGTGGTGGTGTTTGGTCAGAGGTTGGATTCTCTGATCTTGGAGGCCTTTTCCAACCTTAATGATTCTATGATTCTGTGAAGTATCTCAGCTTTTTTTCATAGGAGGGGTGTTCCAGTTCTTAGCCCTCCTTTGGAACCACACTAACTAGTCCAGGACTTTCTCGTGATGACAACTTCCTTCTTCAAGTGATAGAGGAGCCAGCGAGGAGAAGGGTGGTGTTGGACCTTGTTCTCACCAACAAGGAGGGGCTGGTGGGGAATGTGAAGCTCGAGGTCAGCTTTGACTGCAGTGACCATGAATGGTAGAGTTAGAGATCCTCGGGGCAGCAAGGAGGAGACACAGCAAGCTCACTGCCCTGGACTTCAGGAGAGCAGACTTCGGACTTTTCAGAGATAACTCAGGAGTGATGCACCCCAGCAAAGAGGAAGTCAGTCAAAAATGCCAGGAGGTGTGCATGGATGAACAAGGAGCTCCTGGACGAACTCAAATGCAAAAAGAAAGCCTACAGAGGGTGGGAGCAGGAACAGGTAGGCTGGGATGAATATAGAGAAATTGTCCAAGCGGCCAAGGAGCAGAGGAAAGCTAAAGATGTGATAGAATTAAATTTGGCCAGGGACGTCAAAAGCAACAAGAACTTCTGCAGGAATGTTGGTGACAAAAGGAAGATAGGAAAATTTGTGCCCTCTCTGGAACAAATCATGTGACCTCATTACCTGGGATATAGAGGAAGCTGAGGTACTCAATGATGTTTTTGCCTCTGTGTTAACCAGCAAGTGCTCAAGCCACATCATCCAAGTTGCAGAAGGCAAAGTCAGGAACTGGGAGAATGAAGAACCACCCACTGTAGGAGAAGATCAGGTTTGAGACCATTTAAGGAACTTAGAGATGCACAAGTCCATGGGACCCGATGAGATCCATCCACGGGTCCTGAGGGAACTGGCAGAGGAAATGGCTGAGCCACTATCCATTATACTTAAGAAGTCATAGCTGTCCAGTGGAATTCCCACTGTAAAGGGGGAAACATAACCACAGATGTTTAATATCTCTTCAGCCAACAGGAGCAGTGGGTTCAGGGGCATCCTCAGCAAGTTTGCCAATGACACCAAACCACATGGTGCAGGTGCCATGCTAGAGGGAAGGGATGTCACCCAGAGGGACCTGGAGAGGTCGAAGAGATGGGCCCATGTGAACCTCGTGAAGTCCAGTATGGCCAAGTGTAAGGTCCTGCACGTGTGTCTGGGAAATCCCAAGCACAAGTACAGGCTGGGTGGAGAATGGATTTGGAACAACCCTGAGGAGAAGGACTTGGGGGTGTTACTGGATGAGAAGCTCAGCGTGTCCCAGCCATGTGTCCTGGCAGCTGGGCTGATCCCCCAGTGTGGGCAGCAGGGGAGGGAGGGTTTCTGTCCCTCTGCTTCACTCAGGTGAGACCCACCTGGAACACCGTATTCAGCTCTGAGGCCCCCAACATAAGAACAACGTGGACCTGATGGAGTGAATCCAGAGAAGGCCATGAAGATGCTCCAAGAGCATCCTCTTCTCTGGAGACAGGCTGAGACAGCTGGAGGTGTTCAGCGTGGTGAAGAGAAGGCTCCAGAGAAAGCTTCTAGCAACCTTCCAATGCCTAAAAGGGGCTGGAAGTAACCTGGAGAGGGACTTTTGACAAGGACAAGAGGGAATGGCTTCCCACTGACAGGGAGTAGGTTTAACTTGGATATTAGGAAGACATTCTTCCCTATGAGGGTGCTGAGGCCCTGGCTCACGTTATCCAGAACAGCTGTGGCTGCCCCATCCCTGAAAGTGTTCGAGACCAGGTTGGATGGGGCTTGGAGCAACCTGGGATAGTGGAAGGTGTCCCTGCGGGTGGGAAGGGCTGAAGGGGTCTTTGTTTTTTCCTGGTTGGTGAGTTTGACAGCAGAAGCATGTAGATGGGAGACAGGCTTTCAGCTGAGTCCATGGTTTGTTTATGTTAGCAGAAATGGAAACAGGAATAAACTGAGGACTGCAAGTCTCTTTACCAAGGCTGTCTTTTGGATGTGTGAGCTGAGCTCTGTGTTGGTGAAGGGCTTTTAAATTCTGCAGAAGATTCTGCAGGAATTTAAGTAAACCATTGATATGTAGACTCTGTAATGATCCATAACCATTCCTTGTTGAAAGGGATATGAATATTCAAATGGCATAGATTTCTACAGGCCCAAATCTTTACCTCAAGGATTTCTTTTACTTATGGTACAGATTGACAGGTCAGACTTGGAAAAAAAGACATAAGAAACAACTGAGGTCCTGTCCTGAACTGCCAATATGGGTACTTTCTGATGAATTAAAACATCATCAAGAAAAGGAAGGAACATCTGTTGTTAAGCTGCACTAATCTGCATAGCAGAAATCACAGCACATCTCATGGACGCTCCCCTTAGCACAAATTCATGCACAGGTTTATAATAGCCCTTCCTGGAGAATCTCCCACTTCTTTTGCAGTTTCAGGTGTACAGATGGGTATATCTGCACGAGTGTACGTATGCTCTTCTTCATGTATCAGAAGTGACCTCACATCTCTCTCTGAGACCCATCCCAGTAGTTCAGCTATACCCCAGCCTCTTATTTCTGTGACAAAATCTTTGTCCCTTATACTATCTTGCCCTGTCTGTGACTCTCTGGCACCAGCACTATCACAACAGATTATTCCTCTGCTTTCAGAATCTTACCAGCACATCCGCCAAATGCTTTTAGTAATACTTACTTCCCTCTTAGTGGCTTGCCTAATGTATTCCTCTTAGGCATTTCTGACAAGATTCACACCATCACAAGGCAAAGATAAAAGCTGACATTCCCATTGTACAGCTGGGATAGCTGCAGCACAGACATACCAAGCAATCCATCTCAGGTCGTGCAGTGAGTCGGTGGGAAAGGCAGCAACAAAATCCATAAGTCCTGAATCCAAGTTCTTTAAGTGCTTTGACTAGTCCAGATTCTCTCCTTAACACCCTTGTCACATTATTTATAGGCGATGTATTCATATAGCCACTAAGACATCAAAATTTTCTAATTATATCTAGTCATGTCAAATGACAATTATGCCCTTAGTTCAGTTTGCCAGACAATGCTTAGCCAAAGAGGGTTTGCCAAAATATTTTTGACCGAAGAAAGAGTAGGCATCTGTAGCATCTGCAGACGAGATCGTATAAAACGTCCCTGCAACACGTCTGCCCTGGCTCCACAGAAAGCTCCAAGGTAAGGGGATGGGGTCTGAAGGCTGGCAGGAAGGGGATGGCAGCCTAATGTGCCACCACATTCCTGCTGCCTCCGGTGCTCCTGTCCAGGAGGGGACTCCATTATGAATCTGTTTTCAAGGCACCTGCATGTTTTGACTTTTGATTTCTGTGCAGCAGCAATTTGGGAACTGCCGTTTCTGTTTTACAGTAGTGACCAGCTGCCAGCCCACAAGCCACCCATCTGGTGTCACGAGAGGTAAGAACCTGATTTACTGATCCTTAGGGGCAGAGACAGATCCTTTTGGGTGGGGTGTCTGCATGGCTGAGTGAATGGTCACTGTTTCACTGTATATTCTCAAGCCCACTGTAGTCCCAGTATAAGGTGGTGGAGTGCTGAAGGCTGGTGAGGTCTTCAGTGATTCACTGAAGCACAGAACAGTCCAGGTTGTAAGGGATCTCATAAGGTCATCCGGTCCATTCTTTAAGGAGCTGTGTTTGAAGTCTCTGACTACTCATGGCAGGCCAGAAAATCCCCATGGGGGCATTCTTCACTTCTGCTTGACTCACCTAACAGGGAGTGAGGTGTACTGCCTTCCCATTGTTGCTGTTGTGGCTGTATGACTGAACTATAGGAAAACTGCAAAATTCAGCATTTCATCTCAGAATATGTAAAGTAATGTGATATTTTGTCCAGAATTTGACATGAAATCACTAAAGCAGTAAGAGCAGAAAGAGCTGTTATATAAGAAACCAAGCTCTGATTGTCACCTCTGTAAAAGGCAATGCTGCCCCTTGTTACCTGCTCTGCTTGTTCTCTACCTCACAAGAAACAGAAGATGCAGCCCTCCTCCTCTGAAAGCCACTGCCTGTTCCACCAGAGACAAATAAAAAAATATCTTGTTATATTTTCTCGTTTTAGTACAAGTAAACACAATACTAAATGTTGTATAAATATCAAGAATCTTACTCTATACAGAAAGAGATATTTAAAAGTTTTCCTAAGCTACCCACTGTTTGAGTTTTTTCTTTCCTCAGGGCAGGGGGAAGAAAAAAATATTTCAGAGAAATTAATATAGGCTTTAAAATTCCTTATTTTTAAATACTTCATTTGAGCTTTGAATCTCTGAGTCTTTGAACTTTGTTTCTCTCCAAAATTCTACTAATTTTTAAAAAGCAAAAGAAAGTGTTAGAAAAGGAGCTATCTCAGTGTGGTTTGAAACAGCATTAATCTTCTTTTGACAGTCATGTTGCAATTTATGCCTGGATTCAAGCACTTGAAAAAAATAGAGAAAATTGTATTATTAATACAATTATAAAACAGTTTTAAATACTGAAACTGAGCCATTAAGAAGCTTGAGATCTCAGTATACAATTCAGACAGTGGAATATGAGCATTCTGAGCTTTGTGAATTAGTACCAATTCTGAGGAAAGAGCATTATAATAATTTCAAATTAATTTTAAGAGTGCCTAAGCAGTTGAAAGGATTTATGAGGTTCTTAATTCCACAGTAAGTGCCTGAATAGTTGAATCCTAAGTACTTATAGACTATTTAAATGTGATTTCAGTATAAGCCAAACAATCTCCCAAAATATAATTTTTGCATTTTCCACAAATATTGAATTGCAGCAATGCAAAAATTCTAAATTCCTTCAGAAAAGATACAAGAAGTACGAATCGAGTTTCTTTTTTCTCCACATCTTTTCTTCTACTAACAAGTGCTTAGTTTTTGGCAAATTTGAGGAACATATCTGCTCTTCCACAGTGTTCTCTGCTGACAAGCCCCTCCATAAAGTGCAGCCATGTCCACGGACGCTGAGATGGCTGTTTTTGGGGAGGCTGCTCCTTACCTCCGAAAATCGGAAAAGGAGAGAATTGCAGCCCAGAACAAACCTTTCGATGCCAAGTCATCTGTCTTTGTGGTACACGCAAAGGAATCCTTTGTGAAAGGGACAGTCACAAGCAGGGAATCGGGCAAAGTCACTGTCAAGACTGAAGGGGGAGAGGTGAGTCAAAAACAAGGCTGAAGGACAACATTTGATCCCCACTCTGAGCTTTCCAGTGACACATGTGGGTCTTTCTGTTTTCTTGGC